>CM076571.1:69409808-69672308 GCA_034641835.2 Pinus albicaulis | reverse complement strand
ATTCAAAATATTTTTTTTAATTATTTATATAAATTGAATTGAATATTATTACATATTTTATTAATTATAATTTAATTTTAAGATAAATTGTTTTTAGTGTCATTTTTGAAAGTTTGTGGATTTTTTTGGTTTATTTTTTCTAAAATCCACACTCTACACTCTCTAGCTTTGAACTTGCAATTTCTTAGGAGGAGAGACATGTTGTTAACCATTCGGCTCACTAAAGTTGTATAATTATTATTATTATCATCCAATTTTAAGGTCATGACCAAACCAAAAATTGATGTAGGAGTCCCCTTGTTTATGGAACAAGGGACCCACCTCCGCTCAACAATTATGTAAACCATTAAAACCCCTAGGGTCAAACCAACCCATTTAAAAACTCCTAGGGTCAAGCCAACCCATATATAAAACAATTATTTTAAGAATTAATATAGATATGTTTTAAACACTGATCTAACTTGAGCCAAGAGGGATCAAATTTCTTCTATGTAATTTTTCATTGTTTAAATCTTATTTTTGGATGCTATAGAGGTTACAAAAGATGTGCATTGAAATGGTTTTTTGGTTATTACTATATTTTCAAGTATAACTGAATATCAATTTACATTAAAATATTTGATTCATAATCCACATGGGGCATTTTATTTTATAAAACATTAAAATATATTATTTTAACATTTTTCTCATTATAGATATATATGAAGTTGTTATCACCTATTAACATATTTTTTTAAATATATAAGGTTTAAAAATTGTACTCACATAATTTTTTTGTTTACTTCTAATTACTTTTCATGAAATTTTATTAGGTCATATGGACAAAAAATTAAGCATGCATATCATATTTCCTTTTTCTTTTTTACTATAACTCACATTGTTTTTTCTATTTAGAGAATATTGTATGCATATTTTAAGAGGTAAAATGTATCAACTCCATGTTGAGCAAGGACATGCTTACACATTTCCTTCAGGCTCCCAAAAGAATGAGTCTCTCTACCCAATTATACATAAATAAAATAAAGTATTCTCTCATTTAACATATTTACAACTTAACCTCTTACTTACCAAAACAATTAAATGATAAAATTATAATAACATGTCCTCAAATTTATGCATTACATATGTTTAATTAGTTTGATTTTATATATTTTTTATTAAAAAGTTAAAGTTATAATGGTTATGAATATGTTGTTAATTAAGATGTAATGTGAATAAAACAGAAGGAAACTATTAGATTCTTTTTGGTTATTGTATGTCTTCAAATTATGAAATACATATATATTAACATAGTTTATTAAATTAAATAGTTAATAATATTTAGCAAACATTGATTCATAATAAACATCAAAACATTTAGCTCATGATGTACTTATATTATCCAAAAATAATAATAATAAATAAATCAATTATAACTTTATTTTATATTATTATTATTATTATTAATTGTAAACAATTAATATATAATTTAAAAATAAAACATATCACCAGAATTTTAATCATAAAATTCAATCACACTTTCGAAAAATATTTGAAAAAAGTAAAAATAAAAAATATTTATCTTTTATACAGTTGATTATACCTATTGATTATACCTACTGTAAATAAATACTCAAATACCAATTTTATAATTTACAAACATAACTACATTTTACAACATGAGAAATATTTACTTTATTTTATTGTAAATAGATACTCAAATACCAATTTTATAATTTACAAATATATCTATATTTTACAACATGAGAAATATTTACTTTTTATAATTTACAAATATAACTACATTTTACAACATGAAAAATATTTACTTAAGTTATAATTTATTGTACGTTTTATTAGAGCAATTATTTTATGATTTTCAGTTTTATTTATATTTAAATTTTAATATCTTAAAATGGATTTTTTTTTGCTATTCTGCAATATTGCACCTTTTAAAAGTGGATGGGGAAGAAAGTGACCTAGTAAGAGAGAGAAACACACACAAAGTGAGTGTGGAAGGGGATGCAAGGGGTAGAGGTAAATAGAGAGCACAAAAGGCAGAAAGTGAAGGAGAAAGAGGTAGAAGGAGACTAGATAAATTGAAGGAGAGAGGAGTAGGGTGTGCAAGAGAGAGATACACACACAAAGTGAGAATTAAAGGGGATACATGTGGGGAGAGATGAACAAAATGAGAGGGAAATAGAGAAAATTAAGGAGAAATAGCTAGAGGGAGAATGGAGAAATTAAAGGAGACAAAGATAGGGGTGAGAGAGGGAGGTAGGAGAGAGGAGGGAGAGAGAGAGATAAATTGAGAGAACTAGTGAGAGAGGGAGAGGGAGGGTGAGTCGCACAATCGGTGGAGATAGCGCAAGAGAAAGAGGATGTCAAGGAGGGAGGGACAAAGGGAGGGAGAGAGAGAGAGAGAGTGAGGGAGGGAGGGAGGAAGAGACGGAGTAAGGGAGAGAGAGAGAGGGAGGGAGAGATAAAGAGGAAGTAGGATGGAGAGAGGGAAAGAGCGAGAGGGAGAGAGCGAGAGGGATAAGGAGGAAGAGAGTGAGAGGGACAGGGAGGGAGATAGAGGGAGGAAAGGGAGGAAGAAAGAGAGAAAGGGAAGGGAGGGAGATAGCGAGAGGGAGCGGGAGAGAGAGAGAGAGAGAGAGAGAGAGAGAGAGAGAGAGAGAGGGGGAAAGATAGAGAGAGAGAGGGAGTTGGAGGGAGAGAGGGATGGAGTGGGAGGAAGAGAGAGGTAGCAGGAGGGAGAGAGGAACAGAGACGGAGTGGGAGAGAGAGAGAGAGAGAGAGGGAGAGGGGGGGACAGAGATAGGGAGAGGGAGGGAGATAGAGGGAGGGAGGAAGGGGGGTAGCTAGAGGGAGGGAGAGAGAGAGGGAGAGGGAGGGAGATAGAGGGAGGGAGGAAGTGGGGTAGCTAGAGGGAGAGAGAGAGACAGGGAGCAGGAGGGAGAGAGAGAGAGAGGTAGTAGGAGGGATAGAGGGAGGGAGCGTGAAGGAGGAAGAGAGAGAGAGAGAGAGAGAGGGAGTGAGAGGGAGAGAGGGAGAAAGAGAGGGTGAGAGAGAGAGAGATAGACAGGGGGAGGGAGAGGGAGGGATAGAGAGAGAGGGAGAGGGAGGGAGATATAGGGAGGGGGAGAAAGTGGGAGAGAGAGAGAAGGAGATATAGGGAGGGGGTGAAAGAGGGATAGGGAGAGAGAGAGGGAGAGAGATGGAGGGAGAGAGAGAGGAAGAGAGAGGAAGGGAGAGGGAGACGGAGAGGGAGAGGGAGAGAGAGAGAGAGGGGGAGAAGGAGAGATAGAGAGGGAGAGGGAAGGAGGGAGATGGAGAGAGGGAGATAGAGGGAGGGGGAGAGAAAGAGGGAGTGGGAAGGGGAGAGATAGAGAGGGAGTAGGATGGAGAGAGAGAGGGAGCGGGAGAGAGAGAGAGAGAGAGAGAGAGAGAGTGAGAGAGAAATAAAGAGGGACAGGGAAGGAGGGAGATGGAGGAAGAAAGATGGAGGGAGGGGGAGAGAGAGAGAGGGAGTGGGAGGGGGTCGAATGGAATGGGAGGGAGAGAGACAGAGATAGAGAGGGAGTGGGAGGGAGAGATAGAGAGAGAGGGAGGGAGGGAGAGAAAGAAAGAGAGAGCGGAAGGGAGAGAGAGAGAGAGAGCGAGGGGGAGATAGAGGGAGGAGGAGTGGGAGGGAGAGAGAGAGAGAGGGAGAGGAAGAGAGTGTGAGAGAGATAGGGGTAGGGGGTGAGAGAGAGAGGGAGCGGGAGGGAGAGAGAGAGGGAGGGAGAGGGAGGGATATAGGAGGAGCCAGTGAGAGAGAGAGATAATGTCAGAGAGAGAGAGAGCGAAAGAGAGAGAATGTCAGAGATAGACAGATAGAGAGAAAGATAATGTTAGAGAGAGAGAGTGTGTAAGACATGAGAAATAACGGGAGTGAGAGATGGAGGGAGAAGGAGGGAGGGAGAGACAGAAGTAGGGAGAGGGAGTGAGAGAGAGAGGGAGAGACAGAGGCAGATAGATGAAGGGAAGGAGAGGGAGTGTCACAGAGGGAGGGGGAGAGAGCGGGAGGCGTAGTGAGAGGGAAAGGGATAGGGAGGCAGAGAGAGAGAGAGGGAGAGAGAGAGGGAGGGAGGGAGAGAGATATATAGAGAGAGAGGGAGAGATGGAGAGAGAAAGGGGGAGAGAGAGAGAGAGAGAGAGAGAGAGAGAGAGGGAGGGGGGTTGCGAGAGAGAGGGAGAGAGAAAGAGAGGGAGCGAGGGAGAGAGAGAGGGAGGGAGAGGGAGAGAGAGAGAAAGAGGGAGAGGGAGAGAGAGAGAGAGAGAGAGAGAGAGAGAGAGAGAGAGAGAGATGTATATATATATATATATATATAGATAGAGAGAGAGAGAGTGGGAGGGAGCGGGAGGGAGAGGGAGAGAGAGAGAGAGAGGGGGAGAGAGAGAGATAGTGTTCAAGAGAGACTAATTGTAGTTCGAAACATTGCTAATTGAAGTATTGAATCAAGAAAAAGTAATTGACACAACATAAAACAATTTCAAAATATAATAGATTCATGCAATTTCAACCATTTTTTTCCACACTCAACTTTTAATTATTTTCAATTTAATTTAATTTTCAAAATTATAATTAAATGTCCTTTTAGAAAGTTTTTTTATTAGTAAATTACCTAGCTTGTGTTGTTATTCATTTTTTTCCAATTTAATTATTAGTTATTTTAATAAAAATAATTTACTTTTAAAATATATTTGAATAAGATGATCATTTTTAGCTAAAAATAAATAAATAAATAATACTATGACCCTAATGGAGTAATTAAAAAAATGCTAAAAAGGAAATTTTTTTCATAATTTTTTTTCCAAACTTACTAGAAATTTCTCAAAAAAATATAGTTCAATGTGATGGATAAAACTTAGTTCTTCTTAATATTATTCCATTTCTTCTTAATCTTAACCCATTTTAAAAAGGTTGAGATTATTGAAATTTTAAAAAATGAGCCTAGGAGGTGTTAGCGCTCAAATCTACCTCAGGCTGAAATGAAGTAAAACTCAAGGCTACATCAAACCACGCTCAGCCTCGTAGCTAGCCCTACGAGGACAGGAGAGGGCTCTCTCCGTCAATCTCGAGAAAATGAGCAATAGGATGCGAGATGACTTACAATAACAACTGATTTTAGGCTAGTAAAGAGATAGGTATGTTTGATTTTTTGATTTTTGGGTTTTCGTTGGAGAAATGAGAAAACAGATTTTGGGTCCGGGGATAAGGTCAGACCTTTGCAGATTTCGAGTTGGGGCGAGGTAGGTGATTGTCTTGATGCTTTTGATTGGATATATGGACAGATTAGACCGACGAGGAGCTGAAGAGGGAAAAGAAGAACTTGGATCCTCTTCAAACAATCGAAAACATGTAGAACTAACTGAATTCAAAGGCAGAGCACTGTAAACAATGGATTCAACCTCATCTACTCATTCAATTTAGTTCAGAAGCATATGAAAGGATGGCATACATTTAAACATGAAGGAACTTACAGTAAAAAAAGAGGAAACACCATCAAGAACAGAACACCACAAGGATCCCAACAAGTGCCGCAAAACCTCTGATCTTTCCTTAGCCAAAATATGAAAATATGTACAATGATATCAAAAGTCTCCCAAGAGTCCAACCTCTCCAACCTCTGAAAATGATTGAGAAATTACATCATATAGAGCATCCTAACCCATTCCCACACCTTTAGGGGTCGAATTCCTCCTTCAGGGGTCACTTTCAACCAAATTCTAATCAAGGAACTAAAATCTAGGCAGCTAACAACTTGCCTCTAAAAGAGTGGGAACTGATCCATTTACATGATTTTTACCCTTTTGAGAGTGAATCTTCTAGAACAGATAAAGATAAGCCAAAGTTACATACCAAACATAAATTTACATCATAAAAACTCAAAAATTTCATCCACAAGCAAAACTGGTCCATACTAGCCGAAAATCTGAGCTGGCAGTTGAAAATTCAGCAAAAAATTTAAGTGGGTCGCATTTGAGCCAAGTGGGTCGCATTACTTTCAGCCTGAATTTGAGGTACTTCCCGGCATCCAAATTGAGCTCATGATAGCTCGTTGGAAAGCCCTGGATGTTGACTATCCAACCCAAGTGGAATTTCCAAATTTGGAGCTCATTTGACCCTCCAAAACCTCTTTCTCCCAGAAGTACTTCCTGCTGGTGCAAAAGGTGGCAGCAAGGTGGTTTTCATGGTGTTTTTGAGCTCTTTGACCATCCAGAATCTGATGAAATGCTTAGGTAATGTCTGAGGATGCATAAATAGCCATGAAAAATCAAAAAATGCAAAAATTTCCTTCAGCAAGTGTCCCGAAAAAAAGTGAGCATATGAGTGCGAGACCCACTTAACTGAAAAACCTGTTTTTAGACCAAAAAATTTCAAAATGACAAAATTTTCTCCGAATTTGCTCAAATTCGAAGAGGAGGTCCTCCATCATGTATCTTGCCCAGTTAATGAAGCCTCGGCCAAAATCCGAAGTGGATTAGGCCTTTTCCGCCGTCTTATTGCTTTGCGCAACCTCCTCTTCAAAATCTTCATTCTCGCTTTGCAGACATGCATGCGAGCCCAATAATGGCCTTTCATGTGACGAAGCATGTCTTTGTCTCGATTGACCTTCGCCAACAATTTCTCCAGATGAATTTTCACATGTGTGAGTACAGTATCTCGGTCAGTTGGTGTCATGTCACCGGGTCTCTTTCGATTCCACTGTCGGTCCTCACGGATTTGACGCAGCTCATAAAATGTGAGCTCATCCTCAAGCTGTTTGTTGCGCTGCTCCAAATAGTTTATCACCCACTGAGCCTTCTGCAATTGATCTTTCAGCTTGTCATTCTCGGCCCTTTGCTCCTGGATGACTTCCCTCAGTTTCGAGCTAGGAGAGCTCGCATCAACATCAATGACTGTGAAATCTATGTCCCGGCCTCCTGATGGGCCCTCATCATGCATGGGCCTCTTGCCCCTGTCCTGTATCTGTACCTGCGCTGAAGAAGAAGGCGAGACCCCTTCCACATCATGTGGAGATAATACTCACTCTGCTGATGAAGTCGGCAAGACCCCTTCCACCTCACGTGGAGATAATACTCGCCGTGTCGCTGCAAATAAGGCCCTGTGGCCTCGCTGATATGTCTGAACCAAAGGAGTACTGATATGCTCAACCTCAGGAATGTCCGGCTGGTGTGAAGGCTCTCCCGCATCATGAACTGTCTCGGGAGGCGGCTGTGGCACTCTGAAAAAGTCTCTAGAAATGAAATCCTCCCAAGTGATGCCCTGCTCTGCCAACTGATGCAACACTATGATCTTGATCAAAGCGTAATGGTATATACTCCTGTACTGCTGCGCTGGGCTCGTCTTCTTTTGCACAAAAATCACCATCCTCTCTATGTTGCGATAAATGAAGTACGAAATATTCATCATACATACCCTTGTGAAGTGCATCAACAAACGAATATGGTACGCAAAGAGACGGGCATATCTGCCCTCACAACTAAAATACTGAATGATGAGTTTCATCAGCGGTGCAAACTCATCCCTCAAGAATCTGAATGGAAAAACTCTGCCCAAGTACCTCATATATCCAGTTTTAATGTATGGCTCATAGTGGAATTTCTCTAAATGCTGACGCTTGTTCCATTCCTCGCCCATGTTTGGTATGCCAGTGGCTTGAGAAATAGTCAAGGGTGACAAAATGAAATCAACCCCGGCAAGATTTACCCGGCCATCCCGTAAATGTAGAACAAACAGACGAGCTAGTTCACGATGAAGCCGGGTTTGTGCAATCATCTCACAAAATCGAAAGCATGACAAATACCGAAAACAATCCATTTCTAGTGGACATGCCTGCAACCGAGCCAAAGAAGTAGGCTCCTCTCTACGATGATCACCACCTTTGACAACTCTGTGAGACCCCCGTGGCACATTACCTTCAGTCGTGGAATCACTGCCTGACTCTTGCTCATACACTGACTCTGTCTCTGACATGGCTTTGAACAAGATATTGGCAATATGTATACTGATATAAATGCAGTGAAAACACAGTTATAATGTATGTTTCAACACCCAATAGATATCACCCACTGCCAAAGTACCATAAGGAAACAAACAATGATAACAACTATGTTTTAGGTGGATTGAGATAAAAGAACAGTCTCTGTTTTAATTGCAAGTGAAATTTGACAAATGGTAGCGTGCAGCCTTTAGAATACTGGATAAAATTTGTCAAAGGGAACAATGAGTATAAGACTGTGTTTGTCAATGGGAAGTGAGACACAATATGACAATGATCACTACGAAACAAAAGCCATGATAGTGGTAAAACAATGATGATGACAACAGTGGTATAACGAGTGTGAAGGCAGTGGGGCTTTGACAATACATGCAAAGGTAGATATATCAATCATACAAGGTGGGAAAATACTCACAAAACCATCCATATGTATTTAAAAACCCTGAGGAACAAATTTGTCATGAATGTAGGGTTTCCACAAATTTCTCCAAGCACGATTAATTTCTTCAACATCTATGACATCCCAACTACATTAAAAATTCATTGGGCAATGATAAAAACCTGCTTGTACGCTGCCGGAAATGATTTGAATCGAAATTGGGCGCCCAACGCAATTTTTCTGAACTCTGTTAGCAAGTGGGTCGCATGCGATCAAGTGGGTCGCATTTGCCAAGTGGGTCGCATGCGTTAGGATTTACACTGGCCAAAACGCCCAGGTGGGTCGCATTTGCCAAGTGGGTCGCATGCGCCCAAGTGGGTCTCACGACCTCCAGACTCTGTCAACAATTCTCTAAAACACGATTTCGGCCTCCAAACACTTGATTTCAACTTCCATGCTGCGGATTTTGGCAAATGAACTTGTTTTCCATTTTATACATGAGGAAAATATCTTTCACAATCAGATTTGATTCAAATCTATTTGATAACCCACATTACAATGTTTCTGCATTTTTAACTTTGGTCTCTTAATACAATATCTCTCTTTTGGCTTTTCTGAGTTTTGAACTGATGATTTTGTTGTCTCTTGCAGCGATGTGGCTCTTTAGCTTAGGGAAATATCAGAGGTCTGCAGTGAAACTTCTTCTTGGTGACATGAATACAATTTATTACAAAAAATAGAATTGAACAATTTCTAGTTCCAAAACAGAGTTTTGGACTAGAAATGTTTTCTAATGCTTATGATAATAAAAACATGAAATAAAAATTTGCGGAACCATCCTCATCCTGCGGGCTTTATGTCATGTATGCAAATGACTCGAAAACCCTAGACTCTAGGACTAAAGACACTTATTGACATTTAATGACCATAAATGAAATGATGATGATTTTGAGTGATTTTTGGAAATTTTTTAAATAGCCCTGCAGGTGTAAGCATGAGGAAACATAAGGCAACAGACCCCTTCGTCAGTCAATGGCATGCTCCTAGCGAAATGCAACGAAGTGGAACAAGCGAGACACCTAAGAATGAATATGCAAAAAATGAAATGATCACTGACGGAGGGCTGTAAGAACCGACTCTAACATTGGCTCCAATGGGGATGGTGGCTCCATGGAGATGCCAAGAACGACAGATCTCTGGGGGAGTCAGATAGTGCCTTCATCCATTGGGCGATGGAGTCATTATTTCAACTGATAAAACAAAAACTTTGGACATATTTATTGACTGCAGATTTGACTAAAGACTGACTGGAATTTGACCAAAACTGACATGACTTTAAAAATAAAAGACTGATAAAACTGACTTGAAAATTTCAAACCAACCAACCTCCATCTCCAGAATTATAGCCTTTGCTCCGGGCCCCAGACTGAAGATGAAAGATCAGTACACACTTGCAACGAAACAAAAGTAAAATGATATATACAATGATAATGAGATCAGCAGAAGATACTCAGAAGTAATATCACTTCAGCAACCGACCATTGATCGGTCCTCCAGGACAATCATCTCCATTCATTTCTTTGAGAAGAAATGCATTTTGACCCCGATACGCTGCAACCTTAAAAGGACCCTTCCACAGATTTTCAAATTTGCCGTGCTTTCCCTTATCTTCATTCCGAGCATCCCATTTCAAAACTACCTCATCCAATTGAAACTTATCCGCTTTTGCCTTTCTGTCGTGGATCTTCTTTATGCGCTCCTGCAACTTGAAAGTATTTTGAAATACCTCCTCTCATGTCTGCTGTAAATGAATCATCTGATTAATCCTCCGTTGCATAGGATCTTCCTCACTCCCAGCCTCCTGAAGCAATTTGACCACCGGGACAACAAGTGAAGTAGGAAAAACCATATCTATTCCGTACACCAGCTCGAAAGGAGACATGCCAATCGACTTTTTCTGACTTACTCTATCAGCCCACAGCGCATTCATTAATTTCTTATGCCAGCCCTTTTTGTTGATTTCTAGCAATTTCTTAATGATATTCACCAAGGACTTGTTTGAAGATTCCTCCAAACCATTTCCTTGCTGGTGGTAAGCGGTCGAATGTCCCAAACTGATATTGTACTTATAGCAAAATTCAACCATCCTTTTAGACTTGAAGGCCGCTGCATTATCTGTGATTATTTTGCTAGGACACCCAAAACGTGACAGAATATTATTTTCAAGAAAAGAGATAATTACCGTATCCGTGGCCTATCGAGTGGGAATCGCCTCAATCCACTTCGTGAAGTAGTCTGTAGCTGTCAATATCCATCTATGCTGTCCGGAAGATGCTGGGTGGATTTCCCCGATAAAATCCAATCCCCACTGCTGGAATGGTGCACTAACTTCAATTGGTTTTAGAGGCAAAGGCTGTAGTTTCTGCTTTCCTTCGAAAATTTGACACTCATGACAATTTTTAACAGCCTTAAATACATCAGAAAACAAAGAAGGCCAATAATACCCTGCCCTTAGAATCTTATTCGCTGTGGTCTTCCAAAACAAATGACCTCCACAGTCACCTTTGTGAAAGTCCTCCAAAACATTTTGAGCTTCCTCCTCTACCAAACAATTCAACAACATACCTCCAGGGTCTTTCCAATATAATGCAGAATTCAGAATGCAGAATTTAGCAGCTCTTAACTTCAATGTTCTACTCTTATTTCTAGGCATCCCGGGTGGTGTAGACAAATTCTGAAGCACGTATAAAATTTCAGCATACCAAGGGGAAGAAACAAAAATATCGGATACCTGAACTGACGTGCTTTCCTCATCTTCATCAGACATGGCAGCAATCAAATTTATGTCTAGAGCATGCAGATTTGTTTCAGCCATGAGCTTGGCGAGTCCTTGTCCTTTGATCAGCTTGGTTGGTTTAATTTCCACATCGTATTCTAACAACGCAGCGATCCACTTACCCCTTCTTCCCTCTGGATCTGCCTGTACCAAAACATCTTTAACTGCTGCGTTAGGAACGTACGCTACAATGTGGGAATGTAATATGTACACACGGAAATCTTTCAAGGCCTTTACAAGCGCAAGTGCTTGTTTCTCAATGATATTGTACTTCAATGCTCCATCCCTTATGATCCGACTGAAAAAAGCAATGGGCTTCTCAACTCCGTCCCTTTTTTGCATCAAAACAGCTGCCAATGTGTGCTCAGAAGCAAAAGAAAATAAAATGAAGTCCTGTGTGTAATCCGGGCTGATTAAAATAGGGGCTGAGGAAAAAGCTATATTTACCAAATTGAATGATTTCACTGCCCCTTCTGTCCATTTTACCTGACTGTCCTTTTTCAGCATGTTCGTGATTTCTCTAAGGTGTTCTGCAAGATTTGGAATGAAACGACGCAGAAAATTCATTTTACCATTGAATGACTGTATTTCTTTCTTGTTCAGGGGCTGTTCAATCTGCTGTATGGCTTCAACACGTGCAGGGTCAACTCGAATGCCATCTTTTGATATGATGTGGCCAAGGAGCTTGCCTTCATCCATGGCAAAAAGGCTCTTTTTCGGATTCAGCGAAATGCCATATTTTCTGCACTTCTGGAAAACAATTTTCAAATGATATAAATGTTCCTCATCAGAGTTTGAAAACACCGTTAAATCATCAAGGTAAACAACCAAAAACACATCTTTTTCGTTGGCAAAAGCCATGTCCATTGCACGCTGAAAGGTAGCGCCTGCATTCTTTAAACCAAACGGCATTTTTGCATAATGAAATGTTCCCCAAGGAGTGGTGAACGCAGTCTTGTCACGATCATCTTCCTGCACTAAAATCTGATTATAACCTGAGTATCCATCGAGTAGTGACATCCTTGATGCTCCAACTACTCGCTGCAATATGTGGTCCATCTTTGGCAGCGGATAATTGTCTTTTAATGATACCTTATTCAGATTTCTGAAGTCAATACATAAACGGATCTCACCTGTCTTCTTTCTCACGGGCACCAAGTTTGATATCCAATCTGAAAATTGAATAGGCACAATGATTCCTGACTTATACAACCTATTTACCTCTTTTTCAATCGATGGTAGCAGCTTTGGATTGATCCTCCTCAACTTTTGACGAAAAGGCTTCTGATTTGGTTTGATGGGGATAGTATGTTGAATGATGTTGGTATCATATGTTTTTAGATCTGAATAATCCCACGCAAACACATCAGAAAATGAAGACAACAATTTCACATATTCTGCCTTTACCTTTGGTGACAATGACTTTGATAATTTTACCATCTTGGGATTCTCAACTGTCCCAATATTTACCTCTTCGACACCTTTTTCTGTTGGCCTCAATGTCGGTTTGCGGGCTACATCATCTTGATCAAACAACTCTTCCAAAGGAATCAATCCCTTAGGAATGATGTTATCCTTAAGTTGCAGCACTTCCATTTGGTTTATTTGTATGTCATCACTGCCATCATCATGTTCTGTATCTATGGAGGTGTCTTTGAACTTACCCTTATTCTGCAGAAATTCACTAATCTCCTCATCATCCTGAAAGACTTGCCAACATCGCTGATTGTCTGGAATGGTAGGACGGTGTTTCACATGAATCTCGAATTTGTTGCTGGAATTCATTGGAATTTTAAGATTGCTTGCTGCCTTAGCAAGTCCATCAGCAACACCATTTTGTATGCTAGGCACACATGTCAAAGTATGATCAGAAAATAACTTCAGAATGTCTAGAACTGCATTACGGTAAGCCCTCATGCGAGGATGCTTAGCCTGAAACTCACCTTTAACTTGCTTTATCACCAATTCTGAATCACCATATACTGCAATCCTTTTCACTTTCAGCTTCTTAAGAATCTTAAGGCCAGCAATAAGAGCCTCGTATTCCACCTCATTATTAGAATAGTCAAATGCCAGCTTGTAGGAACACACTCTCACATTGCTCGGGACCTTATTCGGAGCGGAAAACGGACTACGAATCCAAAACACCAATTCCAGCATCGTCGCTGCCCACTGCGCCATCAAAATCCATGGTCCAAAGACCATCCTCATCGTCCTCTAAATGCTGAAACTGTACCGGCTCTGTTTTTTCTGTTTGCTGCCCATTGTCTTCAGCTGATTGCTCAATAATAGCTTGTTTTTCTCTTCTTTCTTTTTGCAAAACTTCTCTAAAGTTCTCAGTGATTTCTGGTATATCTTCTGCCTGAACTAATTGACTTTCTATATCATTAAAACTATCAGCAAGCAACACAAATGACTCTAAGTCGGTATGTACATAATTTACAGGATGATTGATTGGCTTCTCTTTGCTAGTTATCATGTATTTCATCTTCTGCTCTCGATATAACTTTCTCATTTGACCGAAGACTGGAATTGTAGCATAAGAGAAATCTAACTGATGTGTACCTTTCAACTTTGCCCCCCAAGATCGCGAAAGGAGCATACCAAATCGTGGAGGAATGTCTGCCACCACCACATCCATTAAGACATTCTTTGCTGGAATTTGATCTAAGCTTACAACCAAATCTTTGATGAGTCCTATACATCTCACACGACTGGAATCAAATGAATATAAATCATGATATTTTCTTGTAATATCTAATACCAACTTTTCCATGATTGCCTTTGGCATCAAATTGTGTGAAGCACCCGAATCGAACATAGCATTGTGCAAAACATATTCATGCAACCTCAAACTGATATAAAAGGGGGGAACATCACTGTCAGGTGACTCACCATCTAATGCAGGCCCGAAAATCAGTTTTGGCTGATCATCCTCAACATTAACTGTATCGAACATTGGATCAAAGTTCAGAATTTTGGAGACTTGCCTGCGATAGCTACTGTTCTTCATGATTTCTGTCAAAGGAATAGATATTTTTAATTTGGAAATCTCATTTTCCAAACTAAATGCTGAAACTTTCTCAACTTCTTTGACCGGAACTTCCTTCTTTTCAGACTTGTCTTTCACTATGTTTGACTGATTTACTTTTTCTGCTGATGATACTTTACTAGCTGCTGGATCAATTGTCTCTTTTCCTTTCTTCTGTGGTATCGGTGAATCCGTCTTTGGTGCTGAAGCTTCTTTTCGTTTCTGAATTGGATTTATGGGCACATCTCGGTTTCTCAATGAGTATTACTTTTGTTGGGCAGACAAAGAATTCAAATATCCTCTTTGGTATTCATCTGACTCTTCCTCTAAATCTGCATCATTTGCTAGAATGAAATCTTCATCTTTCTGAACAACTGAACTTTCTCCGTATTCTTCATCCTTAGTGAGATAGATAGGCAGATCATCGGGAGTGAAGAAATAATTTTGCTCACCTGCTACATCATCATCATCGTCGGAACCATGACTCACGAAATTCTGCAAAAGAGGTGTCTTAATCTGTTGTTGGGCTGCTGGCTCTGGTGGTCTTTGTTCACGCTGCTTTATTCTGAACTGTGGCTGCTGCTGGCCAAGATAATTTGGATTCCGAATCTGCGTTTCTGATTTGTCAAGATTCATTCTCTTAAACATTTTCTCCATCTCACGAATCAAGTGTTGTTCAGATGTAGATGTGGAAGGTTCTTCTTTTATCGTCACTCTTTTCTCTGCTTTCAACCGTGCTCTTTTATCGTTCAGATTTGCCTCAACACTAACAGCGATCTTCTGCATATCTTCTAAAGTTGGCGGATCTCTATCACGAAGGGAATAAGCCATCTCCGGATCAAAGCCATCCGGGAATTTAAGGAGAGCAGACTTTTTAGACGGTCTCAAGTCATCTGGAATTGCATTATACACCGTATTGAATCTAATAATATAATCCTGAACAGACTCACCAGGATTACGTTTGATGTTTGTATAGTCTGAAGTAATCTGCAGCGGATCCTTTTTCATCTCCCATCGATCTAAAAACTGATCCTGAAGTTCTTGCAATGTGTTGATACTTCTGGCTTGTAGAGCTCTGAACCATTTATGAACTTCTCCTCCAAAAGTTTGGGCAAACAATCTCATTGAAACATTTTCTGCATCAACCTCATGCAGATCCAAGAAATCTGTCATTCGTACAATGTGCTGCTGATCGGATATACTCTGTGGTGTGCCATCAAATATGGGAATTTTGCTTTGGTAATCAGCAGGCATAGGATCTAAATTGGCTGGTAAAGCAAGAGGTGCAAATCTGGCTGCCATGACTCTTGGGGGATTGATGATAATCTGCTGTCTAGGAGAAACAGGAGGACTAGGAGCAGTAGGTGTGCGAAGTATATGCGGTGGAGATGGAGGAGAGATTACTGTGGATTGCTGATCAGAAAACTCAGGCTGAACCGGAATGGTAGGGATAAAGGGAGGCTCAGTAGGGATCCGTGAACTAGATGCAAATTCAGATGGTTCAAAAGTTTGTGGATCAGATTCAGTGAATTCAGGAGTGTTGGTATCCACAATGGAACTTTGCAACTGTCTATCCAAGTAATGTGAAACAAATCTATATTGCAAATCTTTGGTAAACAATGGATCCGGAACTAATCTTGACAACTCAGTTTCAGAAAAATTTACAAACAAGGATGTTTGAAATCGTGCATCAAAAGGAATTTCATCAACATATATAATTTTCACAGGACAGGATGCAGATCTAGATAGCGATCTGGAATTCCCAAAACTCACTTGAATTTCTCTTTCAGAACTTTCTTGACTTCCTTGCCTTCTAAGGATGCTAGGAATCAGATTTGGATTTTCGAATACTGTTGGTGGATCAGGGTCAGGATTCCACCTAGTATTCCTTCTTGAAGCCAGTGTATTGATCTTCTTGGGATAAATTTCAAGGGACACAATCAATTATTTTCAGCCTTTCGACTTCTAGACTCAATCATCCAAAGGATCTAGAACAAATAAGTATACTGGGGTGATTTGCAAATCAAGTGCTGCACTCACAAGCTTACCGGAGATCGACTGAAGCAGCGTTTATCTACTACCGCTTATGCATAGCAAAAGCGTTTCGAAAGCTACCTGGCGTGACTTCAGACTCCGTCTAAGACTCATGGAACAAACACATCAACAAGAAAACCATCAAGATTATTGTTCGATCCCCAGTATGGTCGTCACTATGTTAGCACTCAAATCTACCTCAGGCTGAAATGAAGTAAAACTCAAGGCTACATCAAACCACACTCAGCCTCGTAGCTAGCCCTACGAGGACAGGAGAGGGCTCTCTCCGTCAATCTCAAGAAAATGAGCAATAGGATGCGATATGACTTACAATAAGAACTGATTTTAGGTTAGTAAAGAGATAGGTATGTTTGATTTTTTGATTTTTGGGTTTTCGCTGGAGAAATGAGAAAACAGATTTTGGGTCCGGGGATAAGGTCATACCTTTGCATATTTCGAGTTGGGGCGAGGTAGGTGATTGTCTTGATGCTTTTGATTGGATATATGGACAAATTAGACCGATGAGGAGCTGAAGAGGGCAAATAAGAACTTGGATCCTCTTCAAACAATCGAAAACATGTAGAACTAACTGAATTCAAAGGCAGAGCACTGTAAACAATGGATTCAACCTCATCTACTCATTCAATTTAGTTCAGAAGCATATGAAAGGATGGCATACATTTAAACATGAAGAAACTTACAGTAAACAAAGAGGAAACACCATCAAGAACAGAACACCACAAGGATCCCAACAAGTGTCGCAAAACCTCTGATCTTTCCTTAGCCAAAATATGAAAATATGTACAATGATATCAAAAGTCTCCCAAGAGTCCAACCTCTCCAACCTCTGAAAATGATTGAGAAATTACATCATATAGAGCATCCTAACCCCTTCCCACACCTCTAGGGGTCGAATTCCTCCTTCAGGGGTCAGTTTCAACCAAATTCTAATCAAGGAACTAAAATCTAGGCAGCTAACAACTTGCCTCTAAAAGAGTGGGAACTGATCCATTTACATGATTTTTACCCTTTTGAGAGTGAATCTTCTAGAATAGATAAAGATAAGCCAAAGTTACATACCAAACATAAATTTACATCATAAAAACTCAAAAATTTCATCCACAAGCAAAACTGGTCCATACTAGCCGAAAATCTGAGCTGGCAGTTGAAAATTCAGCAAACATTTAAGTGGGTCGCATTTGAGCCAAGTGGGTTGCATTAATTTCAGCCTGAATTTGAGGTACTTCACGACATCCAAATTGAGCTCATGATAGCTCGTTGGAAAGCCCTGGATGTTGAATATCCAACCCAAGTGGAATTTCCCAATTTGGAGCTTATTTGACCCTCCAAAACGTCTTTCTCCCAGAAGTACTTCCTGCTGGTGCAAAAGGTGGCAGCAAGGTGGTTTTCATGGTGTTTTTGAGCTCTTTGACCATCCAGAATCTGATGAAATGCTTAGGTAATGTCTAAGGATACATAACTAACCATGAAAAATACAAAAATGCAAAAATTTCCTTCAGCAAGTGTCCCGAAAAAAAGTGAGCATATGAGTGTGAGACCCACTTAACTGAAAAACCTGTTTTTAGACCAAAAAATTTCAAAATGACAAAATTTTCTCCGAATTTGCTCAAATTTGGAGCAGAGGTCCTCCATCATGTATCTTGCCCAGTCAATGAAGCCTCGGCCAAAATCCGAAGTGGATTAGGCATCTTCCGCCGTCTTAGTGCTTTGCGCAACCTCCTCTTCAAAATCTTCATTCTCGCTTTGCAGACATGCATGCGAGCCCAATAATGGCCTTTCATGTGATGAAGCATGTCTTTGTCTCGATTGACCTTCGCCAAAAATTTCTCCAGATGAATGTTCACATGTGTGAGTACAGTATCTCGGTCAGCTGGTGTCATTTCACCGGGTCTCTTTCGATTCCATTGTCGGTCCTCACGGATTTGACGCAACTCATAAAATGTGAGCTCATCCTCAAGTTGTTTGTTGCGCTGCTCCAAATATTTTATCACCCACTGAGCCTTCTCCAATTGATCTTTCAGCTTGTCATTCTCGGCCCTTTGCTCCTGGATGACTTCCCTCAGTTTCGAGCTAGGAGAGCTCGCATCAACATCAATGACTATGAAATCTGTGTCCCGGCCTCCTGATGGGCCCTCATCATGCATGGGCCTCTTGCCCCTGTCCTGTATCTGTACCTGCGCTGAAGAAGAAGGCGAGACCCCTTCCACATCATGTGGAGATAACACTCGCTCTGCTGATGAAGTCGGCAAGACCCCTTCCACCTCACGTGGAGATAATACTCGCCGTGTCGCTGAAAATAAGGCCCTGTGGCCTCGCTGATATGTCCGAACCAAAGGAGCGCTAATATGCTCAACCTCAGGAATGTTCGGCTGGTGTGAAGGCTCTCCCGCATCAATAACTGTCTCGGGAGGCGGCTGTGGCACTGTGAAAAAGTCACGAGAAATGAAATCCTCCCAAGTGATGCCCTGCTCTGCCAACTGATGTAACACTATGATCTTGATCAAAGCGTAATGGTATATACTCCTGTACTGCTGCGCTGGGCTCGTCTTCTTTTGCACAAAAATCACCATCCTCTCTATGTTGCGATATATGAAGTACGGAATATTCATCATACGTACCCTTGTGAAGTGCATCAACAAACGAATATGGTACGCGAAGAGACGAGCATATCTGCCCTCACAACTAAAATACTGAATGATGAGTTTCATCAGCGGTGCAAACTCATCCCTCAAGAATCTGAATGGAAAAACTCTGCTCAAGTAACTCATATATCCATTTTTAATGTATGGCTCATAGTGGAATTTCTCTAAATGCTGACGTTTGTTCCATTCTTCGCCTATGTTTAGTATGCCAGTGGCTTGAGCAATAGTCAAGGGTGACAAAATGAAATCAACCCCGGCAAGATTTACCCGGCCATCCCGTAAATGTAGAACAAACAAACGAGCCAATTCACGATGAAGCCGGGTTTGTGCAATCATCTCACAAAATCGGAAACATGACAAATACCGAAAACAATCCATTGCTAGTGGACATGCCTGCAACCGAGCCAAAGAAGTAGGCTCCTCTCTGCGATGATCACCACCTTTGACAACTCTGTGAGACCCCCGTGGAACATTACCTTCAGTCGTGGAATCACTGCCCGACTCTTGTTCATACACTGACTCTGTCTCTGACATGGCTTTGAACAAAATATTGGCAATATGTATACTGATATAAATGCAGTGATGTCAAAGTTTCAATGCTTTCTCAAAACCCAAATATATTGCATATGTACCAAAGCATCATAGGAAAAACACAATGGTAATAGCTCTTTTTAGGTGGATTGGGATAAAAGAACAGTCTCTGTTTTGATTACAAGTGGATTTTGACAAATGAGTACCAAGTGCAAAATGTGGGGTGCAGCCTTTAAAATACTGGATAAAATTTGTCAAAGGGAAAAATGAGTATAAGACCGTGTTTGTCAATGGGAAGTGAGACACAATATGACAATGATCACCATGAAACAAAAGCCATGACAGTGGTAAAACAATGATGATGACAACAGTGGTATAACGAGTGTGAAGGCAGTGGGGCTTTGACAATACATGCAAAGGTAGATATATCAATCATACAAGGTGGGAAAATACTCACAAAACCATCTATATGTATTTAAAAACCCTGAGGAACAAATTTGTCATGAATGTAGGGTTTCCACAAATTTCTCCAAGCACGATTAATTTCTTCAACATCTATGACATCCCAACTACATTAAAAATTCATTGGGCAATGATAAAAACCTGCTTGTACGCTGCCGGAAATGATTTGAATCGAAACTGGGCGCCCAACGCAATTTTTTTGAACTCTGTTAGCAAGTGGGTCGCATGCGATCAAGTGGGTCGCATTTTCCAAGTGGGTCGCATGCGTTAGGATTTACACTGGCCAAAACGCCCAGGTGGGTCGCATTTGCCAAGTGGGTCGCATGCGCCCAAGTGGGTCTCACGACCTCCAGACTCTGTCAACAATTCTCCAAAACACGATTTCGGCCTCCAAACACTTGATTTCGACTTCCATGCTGCGGATTTTGGCAAATGAACTTGTTTTCCATTTTATACATGAGGAAAATATCTTTCACAATCAGATTTGATTCAAATCTATTTGATAACCCACATTACAATGTTTCTGCATTTTTACATTTGGTCTTTTAATACAATATCTCTCTTTTGGCTTTTCTGAGTTTCGAACTGATGATTTTGTTGTCTCTTGCAGGGATGTGGCTCTTTAGCTTAGGGAAAGATCAGAGGTCTGCAGTGAAACTTCTTCTTGGTGACGTGAATACAATTTATTACAAAAAATAGAATTGAACAGTTTCTAGTTCCAAAACAGAGTTTTGGACTAGAAATGTTTTCTAATGCTTATGATAATAAAAACATGAAATCAAAATTTGCGGAACCATCCTCATCCTGCGGGCTTTATGTCATGTATGCAAATGACTCGAAAACCCTAGAATCTAGGACTAAAGACACTTATTGACATTTAATGACCATAAATGAAATGATGATGATTTTGAGTGATTTTTGGAAATTTTTTAAATAGCCCTGCAGGTGTAAGCATGAGGAAACATAAGGCAACAGACCCCTTCGTCAGTCAATGGCATGCTCCTAGCGAAATGCAACGAAGTGGAACAAGCGAGACACCTAAGAATGAATATGCAAAAAACGAAATGATCACTGACGGAGGGCTGTAAGGACCGACTCTAACATTGGCTCCAATGGGGATGGTGGCTCCATGGAGATGCCAAGAACGACAGATCTCTGGGGGAGTCAGACAGTGCCTTCATCCATTCGGCGATGGAGTCATTATTTCAACTGATAAAACAAAAACTTTGGACATATTTATTGACTGCAGATTTGACTAAAGACTGACTGGAATTTGACCAAAACTGACATGACTTTAAAACTAAAAGACTGATAAAACTGACTTGACAATTTCAAACCAACCAACCTCCATCTCCAGAATTATAGCCTTCGCTCCGGGCCCCAGACTGCAGATGAGAGATCGGTACACACTTGCAACGAAACAAAAGTAAAATGATATATACAATGATAATGAGATCAGCAGAAGATACTCAGAAGTAATATCGCTTCAGCAACCGACCATTGATCGGTCCTCCAGAACAATCATCCCCATTCATTTCTTTGAGAAGAAATGCATTTTGACCCCGATACGCTGCAATCTTAAAAGGACCCTTCCATAGATTTTCAAATTTGCCGTGCTTTCCCTTATCTTCATTCCGAGCATCCCATTTCAAAACTACCTCATCCAACTGAAACTTATCCGCTTTTGCCTTTCTGTCGTGGATCTTCTTTATGCGCTCCTGCAACTTGAAAGTATTTTTAAATACCTCCTCTCGTGTCTGCTGTAAATGAATCATCTGATTAATCCTTCGCTGCATAGGATCTTCCTCACTCCCAGCCTCCTGAAGCAATTTGACCACCGGGACAGCAAGTGAAGTAGGAAAAACCGTATATATTCCGTACACCAGCTCGAAAGGAGACATGCCAATCGACTTTTTCTGACTTACTCTATCAGCCCACAGCGCATTCATTAATTTCTTATGCCAGCCCTTTTTGTTGATTTCTAGCAATTTCTTAATGATATTCACCAAGGACTTGTTTGAAGATTCCGCCAAACCATTTCCTTGCGGGTGGTAAGCGGTCAAATGTCCCAAACTGATATTGTACTTATAGCAAAATTCAACCATCCTTTTAGACTTGAAGGCCGCTGCATTATCTATGATTATTTTGCTAGGACACCCAAAACGTGACAGAATATTATTTTCAAGAAAAGAGATAATTACACTTTGTCAAGTGCTTTGTCGAGTGGGAATCATACTCAATCCCATAAGTGAAGTAGTCATTTGTCGATATCCATCTATCTTGCATCCTCAAGGTCTTTGGGTGGATTTCCCCGATAAAATCCAATCCCCACTGCTGGAATGGTGCACTAACCTCAATTGGTTTTAGAGGCAAAGGCTGTAGTTTCTGCTTCCCTTCGAAAATTTGACACTCATGACAATTTTTAACAGCCTTAAATACATCAGAAAACAAAGAAGGCCAATAATACCTTGCCCTTAGAATCTTATTCGCTATGGTCTTCCAAAACAAATGACCTCCACAGTCACCTTTGTGAAAGTCCTCCAAAAATTTTTGAGCTTCCTCCTCTACCAAGCAATTCAACAACATACCTCCAGGGTCTTTCTAATATAATGCAGAATTCAGAATGCAGAATTTAGCAGCTCTTAACTTCAATGTTCTACTCTTATTTCTAGGCATCCCGGGCGGTGAAGACAAATTCTGAAGCACGTATAAAATGTCAGCATACCAAGGAGAAGAAACAAAAATATCAGATACCTGGACTGACGTACTTTCCTCATCTTCATCGGACATGGCAGCGATCAAATTTATGTCTAGAGCATGCATATTTGTTTCAGCCATGAGCTTGGCGAGTCCTTGTCCTTTGATCAGCTTGGTTGGTTTAATTTCCACATCGTATTCTAACAACGCAGCGATCCACTTACCCCTTCTTCCCTCTGGATCTGCCTGTACCAAAACATCTTTAACCGCTGCATTAGGAACGTATGCTATAATGTGGGAATGCAATATATACACACGGAAATATTTCAAGGCCTTTACAAGTGCAAGTGCTTTTTTCTCAATAATATTGTATTTCAATGCTCCATCCCTTATGATCCGACTGAAAAAAGCAATGGGCTTCTCAACTCCGTCCCTTTTTTGCATCAAAACAGCTGCCAATGTGTGCTCAGAAGCAAAAGAAAATAAAATGAAGTCCTGTGTGTAATCCGGGCTGATTAAAATAGGGGCTGAGGAAAGAGCTATCTTTACCAAATTGAATGATTTCACTTCCTCTTCTGTCCATTTTACCTTACTATCCTTTTTCAGTATGTTCGTGATTTCTCTAAGGTGTTCTGCAATATTTGGAATGAAACGACGCAGAAAATTCATTTTACCATTGAATGACTATATTTCTTTCTTGTTCCGGGGCTGTTCAATCTGCTGTATGGCTTCAACATGTGCAGGGTCAACTCGAATGCCATCTTTCGATATGATGTGGCCAAGGAGCTTGCCTTCATCCATGGAAAAAAGGCTCTTTTTCGGATTCAGCGAAATGCCATATTTTCTGCACTTCTGGAAAACAATTTTCAAATGATATAAATGTTCCTCATCAGAATTGGAAAACACAGTTAGATCATCAAGGTAAACAACCAAAAACACATCTTTCTCGTTGGCAAAAGCCATGTCCATTGCACGCTGAAAGGTAGCGCCTACATTCTTTAAACCGAACGGCATCTTTGCATAATGAAATGTTCCCCAAGGAGTGGTGAACGCAGTCTTGTCACGATCATCTTCCTGCACTAAAATCTGATTATAACCTGAGTATCCGTCGAGTAGTGACATCCTTGATGCTCCAACTACTCGCTGCAATATATGGTCCATTTTTGGCAGCGGATAATTATCTTTTAATGATACCTTATTCAGATTTCTGAAGTCAATACATAAACGGATCTCACCTGTCTTCTTTCTCACGGGCACCAAGTTTGATATCCAATCTGAAAATCGAATAGGCACAATGATTCCTGACTTATACAACCTATTTACCTCTTTTTCGATCGATGGTAGCAGCTTTGGATTGATTCTCCTCAACTTTTGACGAAAAGGCTTTTGATTTGGTTTGATGGGGATATGCTGAATGATGTTAGTATCATATGTTTTTAGATCTGAATAATCCCACGCAAACACATCAGAAAATGAAGACAACAATTTCACATATTCTGCCTTTACCTTTGGTGACAATGACTTTGATAATTTTACCATCTTGGGATTCTCAGCTGTCCCAATATTTACCTCTTCGACACCCTTTTCTGTTGGCCTCAATGTCGGTTTGCGGGCTACATCATCTTGATCAAACAACTCTTCCAAAGGAATCAATCCCTTAGGAATGATGTTATCCTTAAGTTGCAGCACTTCCATTTGGTTTATTTGTATGTCATCACTGCCATCATCATTTTCAGTATCTATGGAAGTGTCTTTGAACTTACCCTTATTTTGGAGAAAATCACTAATCTCTTCATCATCCTAAAAAACTTGCCAACACCGCTGATTGTCTGGAACGGTAGGGCGGTGTTTCACATGAATCTCGAATTTGTTGCTGGAATTCATCGGAATTTTAAGATTGCTTGCTGCCTTAGCAAGTCCATCAGCAACACCATTTTGTATGCGGGGCACACATGTCAAAGTATGATCAGAAAATAACTTCAGAATGTCCAAGACTGCATTACGATAAGCCCTCATGCGAGGATGCTTAGCCTGAAACTGAGCTTTAACTTGCTTTATCACCAGTTCCTAATCACCATATACTGCAATCCTTTTCGCTTTCAGCTTCTTAAGAATCTTAAGGCAAGCAATAAGAGCCTCGTATTCCGCCTCATTATTAGAACAGTGAAATGCCAGCTTGTAGGAACACACTCTCACATTGCTCGGGATCTTATCCGGAGCGGAAAACGGACTACGAATCCAAACACCAATTCCAGCACCGTCGCTGCCCACTGCGCCATCAAAATCCATGGTCCAAAGACCATCCTCATCATCCTCTAAATGATAAAACTGTACCGGCTCTGTTTTTTCTGTTTGCTGCCCATTGTCTTCAGCTGATTGCTCCATAATAGCTTGTTTTTCTCTTCTTTCTTTTTGCAAAACTTCTCTAAAGTTCTCAGTGATTTCTGGTATATCTTCTGCCTGAACTAATTGACTTTCTATATCATTAAAACTATCAGCAAGCAACACAAATGAATCTAAGTCGGTATGTACATAATTTACAGGATGATTGATTGGCTTCTCTTTTCTAGTTATCATGTATTTCATCTTCTGCTCTCGATATAACTTTCTCATCTGACCGAAGACTGGAATTGTAGCATAAGAGAAATCTAACTGAAGTGTACCTTTCAACTTTTCCCCCCAAGATCGCGAAAGGATCATACCAAATCGTGGAGGAATGTCCGCCACCACCACATCCATTAAGACATTCTTTGCTGGAATTTGATCTAAGCTTACAACCAAATATTTGATGAGTCCTATACATCTCACACGACTGGAATCAAATGAATATAAATCATGATATTTTCTTGTAATATCTAATCCCAACTTTTCCATGATTGCCTTTGGCATCAAATTGTGCGAAGCACCCGAATCGAACATAGCGTTATGCAAAACATATTCATGCAACCTCAAACTGATATAAAAGGGGGGAACATCACTGTCAGGTGACTCACCATCTAATGCAGGCCCGAAAATCAGTTCTGGCTGATCATCTTCAACATTAACTGTATCGAACATTGGATCAAAGTTCAGAATTTTGGAGACTTGCCCGCGATAACTACTGTTCTTCATGATTTCTGTCAAAGGAATAGATATTTTTAATTTGGAAATCTCATTTTCCAAACTAAATGCTGAAACTTTCTCAACTTCTTTGACCGGAACTTCCTTCTTTTCAGCCTTGTCTTTCACTATGTTTGACTGATTTACTTTTTCTGCTAATGATACTTTACTAGCTGTTGGATCCATTGTCTCTTTTCCTTTCTTCTGTGGTATCGGTGAATCCGTCTTTGGTGCTGAAGCTTCTTTTCGTTTCTGAATTGGATTTATGGGCACATCTCGGTTTCTCAATGAGTATTGCTTTTGTTGGGCAGACAAAGCATTCAAATATCCTCTTTGGTATTCATCTGATTCTTCCTCTAAATCTGCATCATTTGCTAGAATGAAATCTTCATCTTTCTGAACAACTGAACTTTCTCCGTATTCTTCATCCTCAGTGATATAAATAGGCAGATCATCGGGAGTGAAGAAATGATTTTGCTCACCTGCTACATCATCATCATCGTCGGAATCTTGACTCACAAAATTCTGCAAAAGAGGTGTCTTAATCTGCTGTTGGGCTGCTGGCTCTGGTGGTCTTTGTTCACGCTGCTTTATTCTGAACTGTGGCTGCTGCTGGCCACGATAATTTGGATTCCGAATCTGCGTTTCTGATTTGCCGAGATTCATTCTCTTAAACATTTTCTCCATCTCACGAATCAAGTGCTATTCAGATGTAGATGTGGAAGGCTCTTCTTTTATCGTCACTCTTTTCTCTGCTTTCAACCGTGCTCTTTTATCGTTCAGATTTGCCTCAACACTAACAACGATCTTCTGCATATCTTCTAAAGTAGGCGGATCTCTATCACGAAGGGAATAAGCCATCTCCGGATCAAAGCCATCCGGGAATTTAAGGAGAGCAGACTTTTTAGACGGTCTCAAGTCATATGGAATTGCATTGTACACCATATTGAATCTAATAATATAACCCTGAACAGACTCACCAGGATTACGTTTGATGTTTGTATATTCTGAAGTAATCTGCAGCGGATCCTTTTTCATCTCCCATCGATCTAAAAATTGATCCTGAAGTTCTTGCAATGTGTTGATACTTCTGGCTTGTAGAGCTCTGAACCATTTACGAACTTCTCCTCCAAAAGTCTGGGCAAACAATCTCATTGAAACATTTTATGCATCAACTTCATGCAGATCCAAGAAGTCTGTCATTCGAATGATGTGCTGCTGAGCGGATATACTCTGTGGTGTGCCATCAAATATGGGAATTTTGCATTGGTAATCAGCAGGCATATGATCTAAATTGGCTGGTAAAGCAAGAGGTGCAAATCTGGCTGCCATGACTCTTGGCGGATTGATGATAATCTGCTGTCTAGGAGAAACAGGAGGACTAGGAGCAGTAGGTGTGCGAAGTATATGCGGTGGAGATGGAGGAGAAATTACTATGGACTGCTGATCAGAAAACTCAGGCTGAACCGGAATGGTAGGTATAAATGGAGGCTCAGTAGGGGTCCGTGAACTAGATGCAAATTCAGATGATTCAAAAGTTTGTGGATCAGATTCAGTGAATTCAGGAGTGTTGGTATCGACAATGGAATTTTGCAACTGTCTATCCAAGTAATGTGAAACAAATCTATATTGCAAATCTTCGGTAAACAATGGATCCGGAACTAATCTTGACAACTCAGTTTGAGAAAAATTTACAAACAAGGATGTTTCAAATCGTGCATCAAAAGGAATTTCATCAACATATATAATTTTCACAGGACAGGATGCAGATCTAGATAGCGATCTGGAATTCCCAAAACTCACTTGACTTTCTCTTTCAGAACTTTCTTGACTTCCTTGCCTTCTAAGGATCCTAGGAATCAGATTTGGATTTTCGAATAATGTTGGTGGATCAGGGTCAGGATTCAACCTAGTATTCCTTCTTGAAGCCAATGTATTGATCTTCTCGGGATAAATTTCAAGGGACACAATCAATTATTTTCAGCCTTTCGACTTCTAGACTCAATCATCCAAAGGATCTAGAACAAATAAGTATACTGGGGTGATTTTCAAATCAAGTGCTGCACTCACAAGCTTACCGGAGATCGACTGAAGCAGCATTTATCTACTACCGCTTATGCATAGCAGAAGCGTTTCGAAAGCTACCTGGCGTGACTTTAGACTCCGTCTAAGACTCATGGAACAAACACATCAACAAGCAAACCATCAAGATTATTGTTCGATCCGCAGTATGGTCGCCACTATGTTAGCGCTCAAATATACCTCAGGTTTAAATGAAGTAAAACTCAAGGCTACATCAAACCACGCTCAGCCTCGTAGCTAGCCCTACGAGGACAGGAGAGGGCTCTCTCCGTCAATCTCGAGAAAATGAACAATAGGATGCGAGATGACTTACAATAAGAACTGATTTTAGGCTAGTAAAGAGATAGGTATGTTTGATTTTTTGATTTTTGGATTTTCGCTGGAGAAATGAGAAAACAGATTTTGGGTCCGGGGATAAG
The DNA here is from genome assembly GCA_034641835.2 of Pinus albicaulis. Classification (NCBI taxonomy): domain Eukaryota; kingdom Viridiplantae; phylum Streptophyta; class Pinopsida; order Pinales; family Pinaceae; genus Pinus; species Pinus albicaulis. The sequence goes on along the minus strand of CM076571.1, from coordinate 69,644,045 downwards.
GTCAGACCTTTGCAGATTTCGAGTTGGGGTGAGGTAGGTCATTGTCTTGATGCTTTTGATTGGATATATGGAAAGATTAGACCGATGAGGAGCTGAAGAGGGCAAAGAAGAACTTGGATCCTCTTCAAACAGTCGAAAACATGTAGAACTAACTGAAGTCAAAAGCAGAGCACTGTAAACAATGGATTCAACCTCATCTACTCATTCAATTTAGTTCAGAAGCATATGAAAGTATGGCACACATTTAAACATGAAGAAACTTACAGTAAAAAAAGAGGAAACACCATCAAGAACAGAACACCACAAGGATCCCAACAAGTGCCGCAAAACCTCTGATCTTTCCTTAGCCAAAATATGAAAATATGTACAATGATATCAAAAGTCTCCCAAGAGTCCAACTTCTCCAACATCTGAAAATTATTGAGAAATTACATCATATAGAGCATCCTAACCCCTTCCCACACCTCTAGGGGTTGAATTCCTCCTTCAGGGGTCAGTTTCAACCAAATTCTAATCAAGGAACTAAAATCTAGGCAGCTAACAACTTTCCTCTAAAAGAGTGGGAACTGATCCATTTACATGATTTTTACCCTTTTGAGAGTGAATCTTATAGAATAGATAAAGATAAGCCAAAGTTACATACCAAACATAAATTTACATCATAAAAACTCAAAAATTTCATCCACAAGCAAAACTGGTCCATACTAGCCGAAAATCTGAGCTGGCAGTTGAAAATTCAGCAAACATTTAAGTGGGTCGCATTTGAGCCAAGTGGGTTGCATTACTTTCAGCCTGAATTTGAGGTACTTCCCAGCATCCAAATTGAGCTCATGATAGCGCGTTGGAAAGCCCTGGATGTTGACTTTCCAACCCAAGTGGAATTTTCCAATTTGGAGCTCATTTGACCCTCCAAAACTTCTTTCTTCCAGAAGCCCTTCCTGCTAGTGCAAAAGGTGGCAGCAAGGTGGTTTTCATGGTGTTTTTGAGCTCTTTGACCATCTAGAATCTGATGAAATGCTTAGGTAATGTCTGAGGATGCATAACTAACCATGAAAAATCCAAAAATGCAAAAATTTCCTTCAGCAAGTGTCCCGAAAAAAAGTGAGCATATGAGTGCGAGACCCACTTAACTGAAAAACCTGTTTTTAGACCCAAAAATTTCAAAATGACAAAATTTTCTCCGAATTTTCTCAAATTCGGAGCGGAGGTCCTCCATCATGTATCTTGCCCAGTCAACGAAGCCTCGGCCAAAATCCGAAGTGGATTAGGCCTTTTCCGCCGTCTTAGTGCTTTGCGCAACCTCCTCTTCAAAATCTTCATTCTCGCTTTGCAGACATGCATGCGAGCCCAATAATGGCCTTTCATGTGACGAAGCATGTCTTTGTCTCGATTGGCCTTCGCCAACAATTTCTCCAGATGAATGTTCACATGTGTGAGTACAGTATCTCGGTTAGCTGGTGTCATGTCGCCGGGTCTCTTTCGATTCCACTGTTGGTCCTCACGGATTTGACGCAGCTCATAAAATGTGAGCTCATCCTCAAGCTGTTTTTTGTGCTGCTCCAAATAGTTTATCACCCACTGAGCCTTCTGCAATTGATCTTTCAGCTTGTCATTCTCGTCCCTTTGCTCCTAGATGACTTCCCTCAGTTTCGAGCTAGGAGAGCTCGCATCAACATCAATGACTGTGAAATCTGTGTCCCGACCTCCTGATGGGCCCTCATCATGCATGGGCCTCTTGCCCCTGTCCTGTATTTGTACCTGCGCTGAAGAAGAAGGTGAGACCCCTTCCACATCATGTGGAGATAATACTCGCTCTGCTGATGAAGTCGGAAAGACCCCTTCCACCTCACGTGGAGATAATACTCGCCGTGTCGCTGCGAATAAGGCCCTGTGGCCTCGCTGATATGTTCGAACCAAAGGAGCGCTGATATGCTCAACCTCAGGAATGTCCGGCTGGTGTGAAGGCTCTCCTGCATCATGAACTATCTCGGGAGGCGGCTGTGGCACTGTGAAAAAGTCTCGAGAAATGAAATCCTCCCAAGTGATGCCCTGCTCTGCCAACTGATGTAACACTATGATCTTGATCAAAGCGTAATGGTATATACTCCTGTACTGCTGCGCTGGGCTCGTCTTCTTTTGCACAAAAATCACCATCCTCTCTATGTTGCGATATATGAAGTACGGAATATTAATCATACGTACCCTTGTGAAGTGCATCAACAAACGAATATGGTACGCAAAGAGACGGGCATATCTGCCCTCACAACTAAAATACTGAATGATGAGTTTCATCAGCGGTGCAAACTCATCCCTCAAGAATCTGAATGGAAAAACTCTGCCCAAGTACCTCATATATCCAGCTTTAATGTATGGCTCATAGTGGAATTTCTCTAAATGCTAACGTTTGTTCCATTCCTCGCCCATGTTTGGTATGCCAGTGGCTTGAGCAATAGTCAAGGGTGACAAAATGAAATCAACCCCGGCAAGATTTACCCGGCCATCCCGTAAATGTAGAACAAACAGACGAGCTAGTTCACGATGAAGCCGGGTTTGTGCAATCATCTCACAAAATCGGAAACATGACAAATACCGAAAACAATCCATTGCTAGTGGACATGCCTGCAAGAGCCAAAGAAGTAGGCTCCTCTCTGCGATGATCACCACCTTTGACAACTCTGTGAGACCCCCGTGGCACATTACCTTCAGTCGTGGAATCACTGCCTGACTCTTGCTCATACACTGACTCTGTCTCTGACATGGCTTCGAACAAAATATTGGCAATATGTATACTGATATAAATGCAGTGAAAACACAGTTATAATGTATGTTTCAACACCCAATAGATATCACTCACTGTCAAAGTACCATAAGGAAACAAACAATGATAACAGCTCTGTTTTAGGTGGATTGAGATAAAAGCACAGTCTCTGTTTTAATTGCAAGTGAAATTTGACAAATGGTAGCATGCAGCCTTTAGAATACTGGATAAAATTTGTCAAAGGGAACAATGAGTATAAGGTTGTGTTTGTCAATGGGAAATGAACAATAAGTATAAGATTGTGTTTGTCAATGGGAAGTGAGACACAATATGACAATGATCACCATGAAACACAAGCCATGACAGTGGTAAAACAATAATGATGACAACGGTGGTATAACGAGTGTGAAGGCAGTGGGGCTTTGAAAATACATGCAAAGGTAGATATATCAATCATATGAGGTGGGAAAATACTCATAAAACCATCCATATGTATTTAAAAACCCTGAGGAACAAATCTGCCATGAATGTAGGGTTTCACTTTTCCATTCAAATGTTTAAAGTCTCCAAGATACCACAACCACTTTAAAATCTACTGAGCAATAGTTTAGAACCTGTTTGAAGGCAGCTGGAGATGATTTAAATCGAAACTGGGCGCCCAACGCAATTTTTCTGAACTCTGTTAGCAAGTGGGTCGCATGCGATCAAGTGGGTCGCTTTTGCCAAGTGGGTCGCATGCGTTATAATTTACACTGGAGAAAACGCCCAGGTGGGTCGCATTTGCCAAGTGGGTCGCATGCGCCCAAGTGGGTCGCATGCGCCCAAGTGGGTCTCACGACCTCCAAACTCTGTCAACAATTCTCCAAAACACGATTTCGGCCTCCAAACTCTTGATTTCGACTTCTATGCTGCGGATTTTGGCAAATGAACTTGTTTTCCATTTTATACATGAGGAAAATATCTTTCACAATCAGATTTGATTTCAAATCTATTTAATAACCCACATTACAATGTTTTTGCATTTTTACATTTGGCTTTTTAATACAATATCTCTCTTTTGGCTTTTCTGAGTTTTGAACTGATGATTTTGTTGTCTCTTGCAGGGATATGGCTCTTTAGCTTAGGAAAAGATCAGAGGTCTGCATTGAAACTTCTTCTTGGTGAAATGAATACAATTTATTACAAAAATAAAATTGAACAATTTCTAGTTCCAAAACAGAGTTTTGGACTAGAAATGTTTTCAAATGCTAATGATAATAAAAACATGAAATCAAAATTTACGGAACCATCCTCATCCTACGGGCTTTATGACATGTATGCAAATGACTCGAAAACCCTAGACTCTAGGACTAAAGACACTTATTGACATTTAATGACCATAAATGAAATGATGATGATTTTGAGTGATTTTTGGGAAATTTTTTAAATAGCCCTGCAGGTGTAAGCATGAGGAAACATAAGACAACAAACCCCCTCATCAGTCAATGGCATGCTCCTAGCGAAATGCAACGAAGTGGAACAAGCGAGACACCTAAGAATGAATATGCAAAAAACGAAATGATCCCTGATGGAGGGCTGTAAGGACCGACTCTAACACAAGTTATAAAACAAATTTCAAACCTTTTAACTCATATATAGCCTAAAATTGGGTACTCAGCCTAAAATTTAATATTTTAAAAATTGACACAGAGAGAGCCCTCTCTGGTTAGGTAGGGCTAGCTACCTAGCTAAAAGTTGGTTCGTAGTTACCTTTCTTCACTCCTATTTTCAGCCTAGGAAGTTGGCGAGATTGATAACGTGCCACATGAAGGGAAGATTATCAATGTTGACTAGTTGTCCTTTTTTTCTTCCACTTATTCAGAAGGAAATGTTCCATATGTGGAGCATACCACCACACTATATGAGAGTGTGTGGGCAGGACATTTTAAAGATTCTTCCTTAATGGGTTTCTTTTCTCTTCTGTAGTTGAAAACTTCTCAGGTCAATAAGATCTCCACTTCATCTGATCCTTGGATCATCCCTTCCCCTTATCAGATTGATTCTTTTGGCGATGTCATGTCTTTAAGCCCTATGGAAGTCAATTATTTTGAAATTGTTTTGGCTTCGACTACTTATTCTAATCATACTACTTCTAATATGCATTTCGACATATACTCCCAATCTCCTTAGCTTTGTTCTTTAGATTATTTATATCCCTTGAACGAGACGTTTCCCTCTGAAAAAATTATCGTGGAAACCATGTCTCTTGAGGAAACATCCTGGGATGATACCCATCATCATTCTTCTTTTCTTCCGATCCCTGGAGTAATTCATTCGTGTCTCACAAATTTCGCTTCCCATGCTTCGAATTGTACACTTCTGACACCCATGTTGACACATGAGGTCTTTTATGAGGGGAAAATGGGAAGCATCACTGCAGCAATGCATATCGACATTTCTGTGAAACCAAGAATTTTTGAGAACATTCACATTGAGGTAACTTTCTCTCTAGATGAGATCAAGCTTTAAAACAATGTTTTTTAAGAATTTTGGGATTTCTTTGCATGATCCTATGAGGAAATTCCTAGCATCGATCTTAGTATAGTGGTGCATGAAATACCGACTTATCCTAATGCCAAGCCTGTTTTTCAACGACTTTGTCCTGTACATCCTAGAAAGGCAGTCACTATAAAGGGAGAAATTGAAAAACTTCTTAATGTTGGATTCATCTATCCAATTCCCTTGATAAATTTGGTGTCCAATATCGTCCCTATCAATAAAAATAAGGGTATTATTAAAGTCTATGTTGATTTTGAAGACATCAATTGTTCCTACCCAAACGATAACTATCCCAGTCCTTTCATTGACCAAATCATTGATGAATGTAGTGGGAGTGAGATATTTTCTTTTATGGATGGTTTTTCTTGGTATAATGTTGTGTAACCAGCTTCAAAAGTAGAAGAAAAGAGATATAAACGCCTTAGAAATAAGCCACTTCGAGGGGGCAACCTCCAATACATTACATAAATGCACAATTCTTGGATGATACAATTCACAAAACCTCCTTTCTATATATAGGAGTCCATGGGACCATAATGTAATCCTAGCCGACCTAACAATAATAATTTAAGGGCACAATAATAACAAAATGGGGGTTACAAGGGTACAATAATAACAATAAGGGGTTTAAACTAACAATAATAAGGGACTATACTAGTGATATAGGGACCTAACATGCCCCTCTCCTTCAAAAAAGTGTTGTCCTCAACTCTTGAGTAGCTCCGGGTGCTTCTGTATAAAATTCTCATCCTCCCATGTAGAATCTTCAGTGGGTAAGTTCTTCCACTTGATGAGATACTCTGAAATTGATCGATTCCGTAGTTGTCGAGTTCTTTTTTCTATGACTGCTTCAGGTTTCAATATGATCTTCCCTTCCCCATCAAGTTCTGGCAATACTGTTTGAACTGGAAGATTTTCACCTATAACCTTCTTTAAGCATGAAACATGGAAAACTGGATGTGCTCGCGAAGAAGCAGGAAGCTCCAATTTGTATGCCATAGTACCAATCTTTTGCAACACCTTGTAAGGACCATAGTACTTTGGCGATAATTTATTATCCTTCTTTGCTTGCTTGAGGGACATTTGTTTGTATGGTTGTAGCCGTAAAAATACCCAATCTCCTACATCAAAACTTCTCTCGCTACGATGTGGATCTGCCTGTTGTTTCATTCGATTTTGTGCCAAATTCAGGTTATCCTTTAAGAGTTGGAGAACTTCTTGCTGATGCTCGATGTGATCTTCAACTGCTTGAACCTTCGAATTTTCCCTTAAAGATGATGTGATGGATGGTGGATGATATCCATAAAGTGCCATAAATGGGGTCATTTTTGCTGCAGTATGGAAGGAAGTGTTATACCACCATTCGGCAAGAGGTAACCACTTGACCCATTGTGTTTGTTTATCAGATACAAAAAAACGAAGATATTGTTCCAAACATTTATTTACTATCTCAGTTTGACCATCAGATTGAGGATGATAAGATGAGCTATGAGCTAATTGAGTACCCAAACAAGAAAATAACTCCGTCCAAAAATTTCCGGTAAAAATGGGATCTCTGTCACTCACAATAACCCTTGGGCTTCCATGTAGCTTTTGAATTCTATCCATAAATGTAGTAGCAACTGTACTTGCTTTAAATGGATGAGATAATGCACAAAAAGTGTGCATACTTGGTAAGTCTATCAACTACCACCATGATGACACTCTTTCCTTTGGACTTAGGTAAACCTGTGATAAAATCCATTGAAATCTCCTCCCAACGTTGACTTGGAATGGATAAAGGTTGTAGAAGTCCCAGGGTCTTAATTGTTTCCACTTTATTCTGCTGGCAAACCAAACATTCCGCCACAAACTTTCGAATATCAGATTTAAGGCCATCCCAAAAGAATTCTTTCTTCACCCTGTGGTAAGTTTTTAAAAATCCTGAGTGTCCTCCTAAAGGAGAAGTGTGCAATTCCAGAAGAATCTTTTGTTTTAGTTGGGAATTCTTACAAAGATATAAGCGATCTTTGTACCATAAGGAATCATTTTCCAACTAAATGTATCAGATGTACTAGGATCTTGCTGCAACTTTTGAATGAGTATCCATACATCTTTGTCCTTCTTCCATTCATCTCTTGCTTCAGTTATCCAATCTGGTTGGATAATAGAAATGGCACAAAGCAATGCTTCCACCTCTTCATTCTTTCTTGAGAGTTGTTTTTGGAATATCTTTAGTCTTCATTCTAATTTGATGATATCCTGAATGAAGATCCAACTTGGTAAAATAAATTGCTCATGTAATTCATCCAATAATTCATCAATCACAGGAATGGGAAATTTATCTTTAATGGTGAGCTTATTGAGCTCCCTATAATCCGGACACATTCGCCATGATCCATCCTTCTTGTGTACCAATACTACAGGAGCAGAGAAAGAACTTTGACTGGGTTGAATTATACCCCCCTCTAACATTTCTGCAATCATACGTTCAATTTCGCTCTTTTGGAAGTAAGGATATCTATAAGGCCTGATGTTTGGAGGAACACTTCCTGGAATCAAATGAATAGCATGATCATGATCACGAATAGGTGGGAGTCCTTTGGGAGTTTCAAGCACCTTGGAATGATTGTCCAAGACTTGTTGGAGATCTGCAGAAATAGATAATTTTGATGTCGGAACTTCTAGTGAGCATAATTGTGCAATTACGCCTCGTTGTTCTTTCTTTAGAAGCTTTGTCATGACATTAGAGCTTATTATCCTTCATGGCTTCCCTGCTATACCTCGTAATTCAACTTCCTTTCCTTCTGAAAAAAATTTCAAGAAAAGTTCTTGAAAATTAAAAACTACCGTCCCCAAAGATTGTAACCATTGTACTCCTAGTACAACATCAACACCTCCCATAGGAATGGAAAGCATTGGACTAGTCAATACATATTCCCCCATGGTTAGCTTGATATTATGGCATTTTCAAGAGCAATTTATAGTTCCTCCATTTGCAACCATCACTTGACATTCTAGTGCTGGGTATAGGAAACAATTTAATTCCTTGGCTACCTTATAATGAATAAAATTATGGGTGCTACCTGAATCAATCAACACTATTACCTTTTTCTTCTTGATGTGTCCTTCTATCTTGAGAGTTTGAGGAGTGGTAATTCCTACCAATGCATTACACAATATGGTCAGACTCATTTCTTCCTCTTCTAGGGCTGGTTCCTGGTGTATATCCTCTTCTTGTTCATTTTCTTCTTCCTCTTCACAATCTATGTAAAATAATTTCTTCTCAGCACACTTATGACCTTTAGTGTATTTTCTATCAAAATTATAGCAAAGCCCTTTTGCTCTTTTTTCTTCAATTGTTGTGGTGTCAACCTTGTAGGTTGTGGAAATCTAGGTGTAGAAACACTTCCTTCTTTATAGAAGTGAGTGGTAGGCTTCCTTGTCGCCATAATTTTACATTCAATTTTTCTTGCCAACCTGAATGCCTTCTCCAATGAATCGGGTTCCAAAACGCGAACTTCATGTTGGATGTTATCCTTTAAAGTGCCTATGAAGAGATCAATCATGTGTTCCTCTGAAATATCAGTTACCCTTATATTCAATTTTTGGAAGTCCTCAATGTGCTCCCCCACTAAGCCCTTTTGTTTGAGATTTATCAATTGGCTAAAGAAGGTGTTGCTCTTTGTATCCTCATAATGTGCTATCATTTCCTCGTAAAAATTGACCAAGTGACAATTTTTTTACGGGAGCAAAGCCATCGATACCATACAAATGTATTTTGTTCTAAATGTAAAGTTGCAATGCATACCTTTTGTGTGTTTTGCACGTTATGGAGATCAAAATATTGCTCCATCTGTAGTATCCATGTTACAGGATCCTTTCCATCAAACTTCCTCATATCCATTTTTTGAATATGGTGGTTCTTTCCACCAACATTCGAGTTTATGGAATCATGATTAACATTTATTTTGTTCTCATCAGGAGGTTCTTCTCCTATATTTCCGCCATTAGGAATCATTTATGGTTTTAAGCTTGTCATCAAGCCTTCCATGTATGCTTTTAGATCATTCTTCATGTCATCCATCTTAGCTTCCATGCCGACTTCCATGCCATCCATCTTATCTTCCAAACCATTCATCTTAGTTTCCACGCCTTTCTTCAAACCGTCCATATTCACTTCCATGCCTTTCTTCAAACCGTCCATCTTCACTTCCATGCCTTTCTTCAAAACTTCAATTTCATTTTTTGTTGTTCTTTGCGAGAGCGAAATTTGTTGCATTTTCTCTTGTAATTTTGACATGTCATGTTGCCATTCTTCATCTTCATGAGTAATAGTAGAGCCTTCTAAAGGCTTAATGGGTGTTGAATTCTTTTTAGGGGCCATTTCGGACTCCAATATTGATATCTATTCTACAATAGGCCCTTGCAATCAATTCAACTTGATTCTTCAAACAAGACTTATGCAATTCGGAAAAAAAATACACACCTTTTACTGGCTTTGAGGAGCTCGATATTGAAATTGTATTATCTCTGTGCTTGAAAATCTTCGATATCTGAAATTCAGCCCTGTAGTAGCCCTCTGAAGCTTCTTTCAAATGCCACAGGTCTGACCTGATTTTGATGCTCCAAGACAAAGTTGTGTCCAATCTCCCACAATTACCTAATTCTGGACTGGTTCAGTAGAGCGAACTTGTACGACTTGCCACGTGTCACTGTTTTGTCCTTTGTCTCTGAGATTGATAGCGAAGAAACTACAGCCTGTGTACTTGTGACCACTCTTGACGGCACTCCAATCCAATCTTCAGAGAGAGAGTTATTGAACTTTTCCCACGATCACCTCTTTGAGATGAAATTCAGGAGCCTGAAAAAGCACTACCTTCCACAGATCATATCTCCAAAAATATTGCGAACCAAGCTCTTAAATTTTTTGACGAATTTCCTCAGGATTTCAGCTTCGCACCATATGAATTTCAGACTCTGAACCTTCGTAAAAAAAACTTTATAGCGCAAATGCCACGATGACCTGTTTATGAGCTTGAAAAGATACCTAACTTCCACAGATGATATCTCCTCAAATATTGCGAACCAAGATCTGAAATTTTTAGACAACCTTCCTCAAGATTTCAGCTTCGCACCCTAGAAATTTCAACTTCTGAAGCTTCGTATAAAAAAAGTTATAGCGAAAATTCCACGATGACCTGTTTGGAGCAGCGAAACCCTAGAATCCCAAAGCTCTGATACCAAATGTTGTGTAACCAGCTTCAAAAATAGAAGAAAAGAGATATAAACACCTTAGAAATAAGCCACTTCGAGGGGGCAACCTCCAATACATTACATAAATGCACAATTCTTGGATGATACAATTCACAAAACCTCCTTTCTATATATAGGAGTCCATGGGGCCATAATGTAATCCTAGCCGACCTAACAATAATAATTTAAGGGCACAATAATAACAAAATGGGGGTTACAAGGGTACAATAATAACAATAAGGGGTTTAAAATAACAATAATAAGGGGCTATACTAGTGATATAGGGACCTAACATCAAGCGTCATCCAATGGTGGTAGCATAAGCGCATTAGTAACCAAGTCTTCATATTTCGTGCAGCATCAATACATTCTTTCCAAGAGAGATTATCATACCAGAACAGCATCTTCAAATATGTGTCAAGCAATCATCCATGTGGTCCAATATCACCATGATCTTCAAGATTTAACATGAAGTAACATATGTAGGCAAAAGATCTCAACCATAGTAACCAACTCTGCATGATCTATTCTTATTTCTGAATCAAACGACATCCAACTCATCCATGTGTGAGCACAAAAGATACTTATCAGCAACCAGGGCTCAAAATCTCATCATAATAATCCATGTATCAAGTCATCATCATTTGAGCATGAGTATCACAAAGACCAAAGAATAAGCAATCATATTGCCAACAATGCACTCATCAACCTGCTACTCCCCCTAGACCAGTGCTCCTTCTTAACTTGTGCAACCTGAAAACGTTCATCAGCAAGTCATCAGCAACAATCTCTGCATGGGCTGCCCTTATCTCCGAATTATAGGACTTTCATCTCAACAATGAATACTCTTCATCAACAAGCAAACAAGACTCATCCACAATCTTCAACACAAGAAACCATGTATCGTTTCTTCATTATTTAGAACTGAGAAACTAATCTGAAATTGAGTCAACAATACAGTTATTAACAGTCAGACTGATGCTCCCCCTGAGCCTCTGCTCCAGATCTTTAGCTAGCATATAAATTCTCTTATCATCAATGCATACGCGACTGTGTCTGCTGGAACTCGCGTGTATACGCGACTTTTGTTAATAGAACCCGCGTATGGAAAGTGAAGCATAAAAATTTCATCTTCCTTCATTTCCTCCTGAGCTTGTACCTCCTGTACCTGTCCTTTCCACATCAGATGCGCTGTCAGAAGTAAACATAACCAGAATAATCAAATCAACCATGAGAGTCATCATGCATTGCTCCCCTTGTGATGATACATTACTAAATCCCATAATGTATCCCACATCATTCCTGCAGTCAATCAGAGAAGTAAGCTTCCAGAAGCGGATGACTGCAATAGGGTCTGAATTCCCTACGTTTCTGATCGGTCCTCCTTCTTTTTCCAGATTTGTTTGAACTTTCTATTTGTGTGTTGAAAATTGTCCACTTTCTCAGATCTGTTCAACCTGCATTCCTTTTCTACATGTCCATACTTGTTACAAGAATAACATCTCATGTGTCCAGAGAAATAAGCATAAGAATCATAATGAGTATTTCTAATCTTTCTCCTTTTGCACTCAACTGCTTTATGTCCATACATGTTACATGAGAAACAATATCCCCTGAAGAAACTAGAGTACCTTTCTGAGTAGAACCTGTTTGATTGTGGCTGAAATGATCTGCTCCTGCAATTTGCTGCAACATGCCCGTAATTATGACATTTAAAACATTCAACGTTCTTGAATGAATTTCTTTGAGAATTCATGATTGTTGGTTGATCTTTTATTTCTTTCAACACTTCAGGTTTTGCATTGACATCCTCTGAATTTTTAGCCCTTCCTTGTGAGCTAGATTCACCTTTAACAGTTTCATGGAAACCAAGACCAAGTTTGATAGCAGGAGACCTTTGATTACTTAGAATTTTGTCCAAAGTGTTAGTACTATCTTGAAACCTCAAAAGTTTAACCTTTTCTTCTAATTTACCTTTGAGAATTTTTACCTCAACCTCCAAGGCTTGAAATTGCTTTGTCATGCTTTCTTCTTTCCTTCTTCCATCTTCTACTTGATCCTTCAGATTTAGAATCTCTTCTTTCAACCAATCTTCATTTCCTTCACATGTTTGTTGCAGCTCTTCATTCTTCTTATTTGATTTTTCCAGATCTTCTTTGAGAGAGATGATTTCTGCTTCAAGACCTTCCTTTTCAAATGTTTGTAGAGGTTCCTCAATCTTCTTACTAGATGCTTCAATATTAGTTTGTAGAGAGATGACTGCAGCTTCAAGACCTTCATTCTTCTTGTTTGATTTTTCGAGATCTGCATTTAGATCGTTGATTTCTGCTTCTAGTTCTTTAATTCGATTGGATGCATAAGTATGAAACCTTTGATACTTTTCCACCTGTCCATTTAGCATTTCTATTTGATCTTTCATTTGAGAGATCATCTCATTATAGATAGCTTCGCTTTTATTAAATGATCTTTGTTGATCTTCAATTTTCTTGATAGCTTCCTTTAGATCCAAAACTTTACTTTTACTATCTTCACCATTGCATGCACAGGAAAGTGCATCACAAGAACAACAATCAATACTTGTTTCATCTTCTTCATTTTCTGCTGCACATGTTTTCTGAGATATCTCTTTTTCAGTAGCCTTCTTCTTTTGCTTCTTAGCCATGAGAACTTTCAGATCTTGGTCAGAATCTTCTTCATCTTCACTGGACACTTCATCATCATCTTCTTTTGCATAATAACTCTTTCTCTTCTCAAATTGTTTCCCTTTACCATGCTTTTCTCTATAAGGACATTTAGCAGCATAATGACCAACTTTTCCACACTCAAAACATTTGAAGGGAAGCTTACCTTTGAATCTTCCGGTACCTAGTTGGAGCTTTCTCACGAAATTCGCTTCTTCTTCATCGGATATATAGCTGGATTCTTTGACAACTTCCTTTTCCTTTCCTTTTGTAGATGCCTTAAAAGTAGCTTCTCTTACTTGAGAAGGGCCTCCTTGTCTCATTTCAAAAGCAGTCAGAGTACCATGTAATTGAACAATAATAAGAGTTTGCAAATCTTGTCTTTCTTCAATAGCTGAAACTTTAGAGTCAAATTTTGAAGTCAATGATCTTAAGACCTTTTCCACCAGAGTAGTATCAGTTATGGTTTCACCCAAATTTCTCATTCGATTTACAATATCATCCAGACGAAGAAAGAAACTAGCAACACTCTCATCACTATGCATCTTCAAATTTTCATATTCAATTCTAAGAGTTTTGAGTTTTGCACTTTTTACCTTTGTGTTTCCTTCATAGCTTAGAATTATTTTGTCCCATATTTCTTTTGCTGAATGTAGCTGCATCACTTTAGCAAATTATGATTCAGACATGCTTCCCAATAAGACATTCACTGCTTTGGCATTGATTTCATACTTCTTTCTTTCAGCTGCATCAGTAGGAATACTTGCCGGGTATTGATAACCTTCTTCCACGATTGCCCATACATATGCACCAAGACTTTGCAGATATGCTTTTGTTCGTACCTTCCAGAATATCAGATTGCTTCCATTGAATAGAGGTGGCTTTATAGACATTACTCCTTCTTGAATTCCCATTGCGACGGATCTCCTTTAAGCGATCAAGCTTCTGCACAAGGACCTGCTCTGATACCAATTGTTGGGAAAAATACTGAGAGGGGGGGGTGAATCAGTATTTACTGCATAATCAAATCTTTTTTACTTTTTCATTCCTTAAAACCCATACGCTACTTTCCTTCAGTAAACTAGCGTATATACGCGGATCCCCTTTATGAAACTCGCGTATACACAGAGATCTAGATATGTCATTAAACTTCACTTAAACCATTCCATCATTTATTCATCAGATATTCAATAAGCAGTAAACATGTGCAGTAAGAACAGAATAAGCCATCACACAAAGCATCACACATGAACACCAGGATTTTTAGGTGGAAACCCAAATCGGGAGAAAACCACCGCTGCAGTTGCTCAGCCTTCAATATTTTATTATAGAGAAAACATCTTACAACATATGTGCTGGCGCAGACTTGACCAGCACGCAGGCACCCACCTGCGCTCGTTTACCAGCCTCTCCTGGAAGGGAGCTCGAACCCCCTGACTCGTTTACCAGCCTCTCCTGGAAGGGAGCTACGACCCCCCGATCTCGTTTACCAGCCTCACCTGGAAGGGAGCTACGACCCCCCGATCGCGTTTACCAGCCTCACCTGGAAGGGAGCTACAACCCCCTGACTGAAGGCTACAACCTTCAGCACCACCTTGGACCAAGTTTCATCAATTTTCACACTGGATCCAACAACTTCAATAGAACACCACTTGCAGGCCACATTTCATCATATTTCCAGACTAGACCCTTTCCACACTTTTAAGCCCAAACATACATCACCAACAGATACATATCAACACACATCAGATAGCAGAAACACAGCAGAACAGATCAGATATTTCATACCCCTTGCTTCAGCAAACCCTAGTTTGCATACGTGCTTTCCCTTTACTGATGTCGCGTATATACGCGCTTTCGTCCACACAAAACAACGTATACCTCAGTGTATAATTTATTGCGCATACGCGCTTTCTCTTCGCTGAAGCCGCGTATATACGCGCTTCCTCTGCGGCGAAGTAGCGTATAGATCTTCAATCATTACAGAGCAACATACTTCATCAGATCAGATATTCGGTTCAGATTCAACTCTTTACTTCAGACAGATGTTCGCCTCATCATAGATCTAATCGCTCCATAAATAGATCTAGCAGATATAAATACATTTCAGATCTAGACATCCCGCTTCATCATTTCTTCATAGGTGCATCATAGATTCAGATCTATCATCAACCCTTTACCCTTTCCATACAGATATACTTCATAGAGAAGTATTCATTCAAGCTCAGACATCTTGCTCTCACCATCATGTTATGCACAATGAATTTGTTCTCCTTATATAGGTTTATCCTTTTTCAATACCATGAGCCCCTTTTTCAATACCATGGGCCAAAACAATACCATGAGCCCAAAACTACCTGGACAGGGTCAATTAGGCGGATCATTACCCAATACCATAGGTCAATACCATGGTGGTTACCCTTGGTTTTGCACTTTTTGAGCGCTTTAGCCCATACGCGACTTGGCACGTTCTTTTCCGCGTGCATACGCGACTTCCCCTAGGCCAATCCGCGTATACCTAGAGACATACTCTTTTTCATCATAGAATCTAGCACATGCTGAAATCCTTTCTTCATTGCCTTATGTACTCACTGTAGATACTTCAGATTTCCTTCATCAAGAACATATTCTATCAAGCACAACTTCATCAAGTAAGTTGTCATCATCTTTATCAGATGGGTTGCCTTTCAAGGACAACACTCAGCATCATATTGTCAACAAACATTATATCACATCAGATTTACATCATTCACTAAGTCCATCAAGACAAGCATAACTTCATCAGGTGGATTGCCATCAAGGACAACACATGTCAACAGTCGCATGTCTTCATCTTCATTCAGTGGGTTGCCATCAAGGACAACACTCTGCATCATATTTCCAACAAAAAGCTCAAGCCAATCCATTATGGTCCATTTAAAATTCTGGAAAAGATTAGTACTAATGCATTTAAGCCAGATTTTCCTCCTTATATGCAAATATATTCTATCGTTAATGTTGAGAATTTGAGATTGTTTGAGCCTTTTCTAATTGATAATCAAGGATATCATGTTCAACTTCCATCAATAGATTATTTCTTGCTAGAATATCTTGATGGACTTCAACAAGATCTCATACTTGACAGAAGAATCAGAACTTCAAGGAGAGGGAATGTTAAATACCTTAGAGAGGGACTCAAGGGACAAAATACTTCCAAGACCTAATGGATGGAGAGTGAAAGGGTGAGGGAGTTGTACCCTCACCTATTGAACAATTGATAGTATCTTTTGGGGTCCAAAAGGCTTCTGGTGGGGAGGAATGGTCTGAGGCTCATTATTTAGCTTGAAAATGAAAGTGCTCAGAAATGCTCCAAACTAGAACGACTGGATAAAGCTCGTCACTATGATTCCAACGCAATCGTTTCATCAAAATCCGAGTTTGTATGAGGAAGTTATGGTTTGTTGTTCGTTTTCTCAAATAGGCAAAACATGTGCAAAACAATGACAGACCGATGACTGGGCAATCCAGTTAGCACCGCAGGAATACCTATGGAATATTCTCCAATTTTTAGCCAATGAAAATGTGACAAGTGTCATAGTAAGATTCACCAATGTTGCTTGGGGAAATTGAAATTTTCTTCCTATTTCTAAAGTCAAAATTTTGATTATATGATGCATTATTATTATTTTTATATTTGTGGATTTGAACTAATGGAGAAGGGCCACGTGGAGCAGCCAAAGGCTACCATGTGCCCTCCCTCATGGCATATTATGGTGCATATATATTTCGAATTGTAAGGCTTGAACTCTAAATACTATTGGCAGACCTATTGGGTAGGATTTATATCTAGTGGAAAAACTTATACTTGTCGGAATGGGGCTATCCTATCAAACATATATAACGATACGATGGATTATATCTAAACATGGACGAGGCTAACTATCTGACGGAGCAGCCAGAACTGGAGGACTATCTCTAAACCTAATGGAGACATATTTGGTTATATTTCAAAATTTTTAAACTTTGGTTATGCGTTAATTAAAATGTGCAGCAATATTTTGTGTGGGGGTTGGGGTCGAACCCACGATTACCTGCATAAGACTCCATAGCTCTACCGCCTCCTCTACTTCGTGGGTCTTAACCCATAAGGCATCTGCACACATTTAAATTTTGTAAGAAGCAAGTTTTGGGGTCTAGAAGGGGCTAGTCCTGTGGGCCAACGCACTCCCATATGGTTAAGCGCTCAGAACCGAAGGCATACACTGTTCACCAGCGGGAGTATTAAAGTTGTTAAACGAGATTAATATGCCACTAATCCCAGATTAGTCTCCATAACCCACAGTTAGCGCTTAACCCTCCGACTAATCTCAATTAACTCGTGCTTATCTTAACATTAATGCGCAGTTATATTGGTGGCATAGTTGGCGGAGCTTGCCAAATGCGGCAGAATCTCCACTTTTAGTGGAGTTATCTGGTGAACTTCTAATTTTAGTGGAGAAATAGTAGGAAAAATTGGTTTTTCCATAATTGAGGCAATTTTCGACCAATTTTGTCTCTAGAAGAATCATTCTTGGTAAATTTTGATGTTTTGGAGCCATTGGAGCAGGTTTCAGAGGAAACATGAGACTGTCAACAATACTTTTTCACCATTGAAGCTAATACAAAGGCACATGCCATGGAAGTTAGACCAAGGAGATGTAGCCCATGAGGGGTGAAATCCTTCATCAAAACCATGTGTATTTGACTCATTTGTTTGTGTTTTCTGTGTTTTATATGTTGTTGTTCATCAGTTAGTTTCCATGCTTTTATGTTCATGAATTACACTTAATCTTATCAATTTTGTTGAATTGTCAATCATAAGCACATGTATAAACCCTTGTAGAAGAAGCAAACCAAAACACTTTCATAATAAATCTAAAACTAATATTAGCACAACATTAACTAACAATCCATTTCAAATCATCTCGTGGCTAACCTAGAACAATAAAGAAATAAGGAATCTAATGCTTTCCTTAAAGTAAATAGATGACAGAATGAAGTCTACCTGGAATCTGTCACATGCTTCGCTCCATATTTAGCTTAAATGCTCCAATATTAGCTCTCATTACCAAAATTAGAACATGCACAGTCAGACAACACATTCCAAGAAAATACAGAATCTATGCAACATCATCTAAATACCTTATTCAATAGATCAACACGGTATTGAAATTCAGGAAATAACAACACCATATATAGGAAAACATAGAACTCTTTACATTAATATAAATGGAAGGACTTACAACCATAAATAAGTGTTTATATTGTAGAAGAGATCGTCCAAGTTTTCTTGTCCTTTATTTGTCACAAATTTCACCTTCAATCACCCTAAATGCATGAAATAATGTATCTCACAACAACATCATAAGGGTAGAATCACTCTCCAAAATTGAACCCCTTGCATATGGAAGGCTATAAATAAATAGTGTAGTGGGGTAAGTTGGGATTTCTTATCCAATTACCAATCTAAGGTTTCAGATCCACCTTTGATGGGAGGATGGGATCAAAGTATAAGGGATGGAAAATCCAAGGTAGGGTAGGATAAGCCTCAAATTTTTTATCTGAGGTAAATGGTTACAACAAATTTTGGAAGTTTATGGAAGAAGAAGATTCCAAAATTTCTCTCTTTTTCCTGAATTTATAGAACCAACACAGGTGAAAAGGGGAGAAACCTATAGGTGATCAACGTAGACCACAATGGAGAAACTTGTAGGTGAACGTTTTCCAACAAGATTCCAGGGAGTGTTGGTTCTAAAACTGGCTCAGAGGATGCAGTTTCAGGAATAGACTCTGGGGAATGAAAGAGGTATGCTTAGGGATTTTTGCAATGATGATGATAAGGGGAAACCAATGTTGATTGATCCCATCAGGAGGCCTATTGACCATATGAGACAAAATGGCCTATAACAGAGGCTATTTTGTCAAACTGCTAGTTGAAGCACAACTTGAGACAATGGTGAACATGGTTGTGGAATACTACATGGATAAATTGAAAGGTTAGAGTTGTTTTATGCAGAACATCCACACTTGTATGTACTTTTAGTTATGATAGAATATCCATATGGAATGTTATAGTTTGTGAAGCTTTCCAAGTTGGCATCCAACAAATATACAAAAGGAAAAAATATTTACTCGTCAATGGAAATCCTATCCTCATATATGGAATCAACATACATGAATACCATCCACTTGAGGGGAAGATAAACATGCACCCTTGCAATGATTAAGGGTCTGGTGGTAATGAAGTAGTGTAACATTAATGTTGTAAGGAATAAGTGCTACTCTCAGCACCCACAATAATGGGAACATTCCTAAATATTCATCGACCATGATAACACACCAAGTATGCATGGAGCGCTATTAGAGTGCATTAGAGGCTACGTGCAATTTAAGTGCTCAAAGTTGGCCCAAAATAATTTATTGGAAGTGTTATTACTAAATGGAGAAGTGGATTATGATATGCATTGTATCACGTGACAAATTTTCACACATACCATGGGGAACAATTGTGTATGCATCCATGAATTATTTAAGGGATAACCCTGAAATAATTGCTATGAGGTATTAATAGAAACAAAAGCGAAAGAAAAGAGATATGACCAAGAAAAAAATTCAGATCCGCCCAAGCAGAACAACACTTGGTATAATTCATTATTTGCTGAGAAATAATCCAAGATGGATAGTCACAGAGTGATTTGGATTTATGCAGGAACACAATGAAATAAATAAATACACATAAAAGTAGAGATGAAACATAAATAAAACTTCATTTCATTAATAAAAAATAACTGAAATATGCTTACAGAAATAATCAAAATAAACTAGCTAGGGTGTTGGTAGCTTATCTCTGAGAAGAGATGTGGTGGCTACATGCCTCTGAACTATGTTATAATGAGGATCGAGTGCCTATTTATTATTGAGAAATAATGGAAAACCCTAAACATCCAAAAACATAACCCTAGGAGATGAAGCGCCAAAACTATGGGCCCCATTTGGGTAAATTGGTAGATCAATCTTCCAGGGGACGTAACTTTGGCATACGATCTCAGTTTTACACGCACAATACCTCGTTAGAAATATATATCCGAGGAATACAACTTTTTATGTGAGAAAAATGAAAGTAAATTCCATTTTTCTCTTGTTTTTTCCAAAAAAACGTTGTTTAGGGCCTCAAAATAGCTCCGAAAGTTCAGGGCCCAAAAAACTGCTAAAATTAGTAAACTATGCTACAATTAAGTAAAATGAAAAATTGAAAGAAAAAATGGTGGGGCCCTAAGTGGAATAGGCGGGTGGCCACCAATATCCACCTGGATCATTCTTCCCCACTTAGGAAGCAATGGTTCCCATTGCGTTGAGTTCCTCCATGAGATGAGGAAACTTCTGTTGAACTTGGTCCCTAGTGAACCATTTGCCTTGGTGCAGGAGTTGGCCGACTTTGACAATCTGATACAGTTGGATCTTCTGCTGGTGAGTGTTCCTAAGTTGCATGTCCATGATAGAATCCATGGTGTCATGTTCCATGTAGTCTGGGTTTAACTCTGTTGGTATGATTTGTTCTGCAATGTCCGAGGTGTCCAGTAGAGGTGGGAATTAGGGCCGAAGGCAGTACACATTGAACACTGGGTGCAGACCAAGGAATGGTGGAATACTGAGCTTGAAGGAATTGGCCCATACAACCTTGGATATGGTCTATGGTCCATATTGAAGTGGAAGCTTATGGTGGGGTTCAACGAGGCACTCCTTCTGCAAATGTAGCCACACTTTGTCGCCCACCTAGAAGTTGTGTGGCACCTGATGTTGATCATGTCATTGCTTATACTTGGAATTGGGTCTATCAAATATCTCATGAACCTATTGGAAGATGCACTAAATGTGCTTAATGAATCTGTTCGCCTTGTCAGCTTCAGACTAGACATCATTCGAATTAGCCTGAGTAGCCGCAAATGGCATGGCTACGTCAATGGGACATAGTGGCTGGAATCCTAAGATCACCTAAAAGGAGTTGTGGTCGGTTTAGCTGTAGAGATCTCGGTTATAACTATGTTGTACATGGGTAGGGCTCTCATCCCATGTGCGTGGATGCTTTGAATTATACATGCGTAGAATGTGTACGATCATCCTGTTGACAACCTCTGTTTGGCCATCAGTTTGGGGATGGAAAGCTGTGGACTTGGTGAGCTTGGTGTCCAACATTGACCAGAGGCTGGATCAAAATTTTCCAAGGAGTCTGCTATCTCGATCTGAGATGATATACTGTGGGATCCCAAAGTGCACCCACACTCGTTCAAAGAAGAGTTTCGCAGTGGCTTCTCCTGTGATATTCTTCTTGCAGGCCACCATAATGGCCATCTTCGAGAATATGTCGACAACCACAAAAACATAGTCGTTTCCATGCTTAGTAGAAGTAAGGCCCGAAATTTAATCCATGAATATGGATTCCCGAGGTTGACTAGGGGTAAGTAGCAGAGTATAGAGGCTTTGCTTCTTGATGGTCAGTTTGGAAATAGCTCCATAATCGGTGCAGGATCTGATGGAATTCCCGAAATCCTATTGAAGGTTTGGCCAATAGATATAATTTTGCAATACTACCACTGTTTTCTTGTCCCCAAAATTCCTAACGACCCGACTGTAGTGCGCTTCCAAAATCATCTTGGAACGCTTGCTTGAAGGAACACAAAGGTGTCCCAGGTGACATAGCAGTGCATACTGGAGGTGAAAATTTGGAACTTGCATACCCTCCAAGAGTGTCATGTATGTGTGGCTGAATTCTGGATCACTCTTATAGAGAAGTGGCCAATCAGTAGTCTCGTGCACACAAGAGTTGAGAACAGTGGTTAGCATCATGATCGGCGATCGGCTAAGGTAGTCTGCAATGTTATTGGTGTTGCCCATCTTGTACTTGATGTTTAAATGAAAATGTATCATATATGTGGAAAACTTCTGATGGCGATCATTCTGCAAATTCCCTTGCATTTGTATGAACTGCAGGGGTCGGTGGTCTATGTGGATGGCCATTTCCTTCCCCAAAATGTAATGCTTCCATTGTTTGCAAGCTTTCACAATGGAATACATTTTTTTTTCATAAGTGGGATACTTGCGGGCTGTGTTAGATAGTGTCTCACTATGTTATGCCAGTGGATGCCCCTGTTGAGTAAGAACTACCCCAATAGCATAGTCAGAGGCATCCGTCTTGATCTCAAATGGTTGTTGCAATTCTAGAAATGTGAGAACTGGAGTAGAGCAGAGGTAATGTTTCAATTCTATGAACACCTTATGTTGAGATTCCAACCAAAATAAATTTTCTTTCGCTCCTCCCTTGGTGACTTGACTCAAGGGCCAAGTGATATGCAAAAATCCCAACATGAACATGTGGTAAAAATTAGCAAGACCCAGAAAGTTGCGAAGCTCTATTAGAGTGGTTGGGGCTAGATAATCCCGAATGAATTTGATCTTGGTTGGATCCACATGCACCCCCTGCTCATCAATAATGTATCCCAGATACTGAACCTTGGTCATGCCAAAAGTGTAATTCTTCAAATTGGCACACAACTTGTGTTGCCGCAGTGTTTGGAGGACCTACCAAATGTGGTGAAGGTGCTCTTCCCAAGTGTGGCTGAAGATCAGGATGTCATCCAAGTACACTACTACAAATGAGTTAGAGAATGGCCATATGATATCATCCATCAGCCTGATGAAGGTTTCTGGAGCATTTGTCAACCCAAAAGGCATGACCAACCATTTGAAAAGGCCCTCCTTGGCTTTGAAGGCAATCTTCCACACATCGGAGGGTTCGATTGGTACTTGTTCATACCCAGACTTCAAGTCGATCTCACTGAAATATTTCACTCCTTTGAGTTGGTACAAAAGGTCATCAATCCGTGGGATTGGATATCTATTTCAGATAGTGATCTTGTTCAGCACTCGATAGTTAATACAGATCCTCCAAGTCCTGTCCTTCTTCTACATCAACACGATTGGGCTTCCATAGGGAGGTGAACTCAGCTGGATGTCACCTTTATACAACAACTCCTGAATCTACCTCTTGATTTCATTGTTCTCCACAGCAGAGTGTCGATATATCGATCCATTGGGCAGTGGCGCACTTGGGGTCAAATTGATGGGGTGTTTGACCTGATAGTGTAGAGGCACCTCTGCGGGTGAGGTGAGGATGTCCCCGTACTCCTCCACGACCTTGTTAATTTGTTGTGGTCGTGCGAATGAGCCCTGTATAGAGGTTTTGGCAACAATATTCTTCTTTCCCTTGGGGTGGATCATCAAGAAATTTTTTTTTTCCATTTTGGAAATGAGCTTATTGCATTGTTTTGCGATAACCAAAGAGATAGCAGCAAGTGGTGGTACATCTGGTATCCTATACAACTTATTTCCCAAAGTAACAATAACAACGTGAGGTCGAGACTCATACATAGCATGTCACTTCCATAAGTATGGTTGGCCTAATAATACATCACAAACATCAAGAGGAGCAATGTCACATAATACATCATCCGTGAAGGGCTTGATGTAGTATGGAAGGTGACACTGCTGGCTGACGTAGAGATCCCATCCTTGGTGAGCCACCTGATGGTGTATGACTGTGGGTGTGTTGTGCTCGGCAAGTCCAACTACTTCATGAAATCTGTTGAAATGAGGTTCTTTTGGCTCTGTTAGTCATCAGTAATTTTTGCCCTTCATAGATGACTAAATGATTTCCCTATATTCCTAGAAACAAAGTTCATGAACATTGTGAGTTCTAGAAATCTCACTGCCTTCATCATCCTTAAGATAATTTTTCACTATTTCATCATTCCATCATGTCAAGCTTTTCTTACCAATCCTAGAAAACCCATTAGAAGCTCATGTCATTCATTTTATCTATATTTGTCACCTTTGACCCAAATCCTCTATTTTGTTTTTCCTAAACCCCCCACTTCTACCTAAGGTCACCAATCAAACAACCCTGTTGTGTCTCTCCAAAATACCCCAAGTATTGATGGTCTCAAACTATCTCTGTAAGCCCTTTAGATAAATCAAATACATTGGATTTTGGATCTTCAATACATAAATTTATCATAAACTCTATCTTACACTTGATGACCCCAAATTCTAAGTTTCAGTCCAAAATCCAAGTCCAAGGAACCTTCCACTAGGTGGTGTTTCACAAAGTCATAGGGTGGATTTGGTATCCTAAAAACTCTATTTTTCCTGTATGAAGAAACTGCATTCAAAGAAGAAAGGGACAAGTGATTTTGTCCAAAACTCATCAAAGAGGTCATTCAAGGAAGGCCTTTTGGCCCAAAGCACAAATATTGTAGGGGGACAACTGCCCCTCGCTCACATTTTTGCAAAAGAATCAAATGGCCATCAACCTAGAAAAATGTAAGATAATGGGGAAAATCATCACAAGAAGCCCACCAACAACAAAGAGAAAGCAACAAGCATATGTTTGAAGAGAATTAGGGTTTGTGACTGCTTTGGCCAAGCAAGGAATTAGTACTAGGGTTACAAGGGCAAAGGTCACCTCAACTCCTTCAAGTGCACATTGAAGAATTTTAGAAATAATTAATGAGTTTTGAGAAGTGTTTGAGAACTTAGAAGACAAAACTGTTTAATTTTTTCTAACAGCCCTAAAACCTAGGAGTTTTGATGCAGGGATTCTGCTAGAAAGCAGATCCTAGCATATAAAACGCACTACTTCACTCAAATATGAAAATGTTCATTTTTTTCTTAAATAAAACAATAAAAATATTCAGCTTAAATATTCACATGAAGGAGAAAGAGCTATTAAATCATCTACAGATATAAAATATAAAAATTCTCTGGCCATATATAACAATGGAGAGCTTCTTTTAGCTCTTGGCCCTTTCAAAGCTCTCAAATCACTTCACACTCTGTCTTAATCCCTCATTTCTCACCTCTCTCACTCCTCTTTCTCTCATACAATTATCTTATTTATACAAAAATATGGATTCAATCCATTCCAAAAATCTCTTCACATAAATCTCAACTAAATCTAATTTAGATTCATTCTAGGTGTGGACTCAACAAAGTCCCGTACATAGAATTCCTACTCCCTAAATTTGCTACCCAATCCTATTTCACTCATATCCTTTTAATTATTAAAATAATATATACAAAAATCCTCACCTTTTCTCTTAATTTATTAAAATAAACAATTTAATTAATAAAATAACTAAAATGTCTCAACCCCCTATTACATAATTAACTAATGAAAAATTTGAGCTTGATGCTCCTGCATCAGACTCCTAAGGTTGAAATTAACCATGATCGTCTGATCATGTGTTTCGGATCTTTGTCTTCCTGGATCCCATATCTTGTGCTGCAATTCTCCATTTGTTGCTACTTTCGTTTGCTGTGTTTCTCTAGGTCTCCACACTTTGTGTTGCATTTCCCCATTGGCTATGCTTTCAAAATCTTCTGTTGTCTTCCTCTTGCTGCTTCTTCTTTGTTTTACTGTTGCTAGCTACTTCTGGGATACTTTCATTATTATATTCCTTATCAGTCTAATTTCTCTGTCTAATAGATCTTCTCCATCATCGACAATAAAACTTGTACTCACAAAACAATTATTAAAAAAAAAACATAAGGCTTCAGTGCCTCTTTCTCCTTTGGTAACATTTTAGTATGCTGCTCTGAAATTTCTTCCTCCATCAACACATCAATATGCTGATTTAAATCTTCCGTGAGACTATCAGTTAGTCCCTCCTCCATATCATCCGTTTCAAGAATGTCTCCTTGTTCTTTGTCTTTCTCTTTCGACAACTCTCCATGAATATAGATTCTTTGCTTTTCCAAATTTCTTCTCTGAAGATCTAACTTTCGATATAACTGAACAATCTCAATTGGGGTAGAACTTGGAAACTTTACACTACTTTCCATACCTTCACTTGCTATTGACCAATCATCAGATGGCCCTTCTTCGTCTCCTTCAATATTCTGCTGAATATTTCCATGAGACCCTTCTGTCTTCATTTCTTTCTGAGATCTTGCTATCTCAGCATCATTCTGAATAGATTTCAGATTCAACTCTTCTTCTTTAACAAACTTCAAAGTTTGTTCAACACCCTATGATGTACCTCCTTGGAATTTTTCTTTGGCATTTCCACTTTTTTCCCGTTCCATAATATCTTCGACTTGCTATCTTACCCCAAATAAGAATTCATTTATGATTTATTCTTGTTGTAACCAATCAACACTTTCCTTCTCTGAAAGGAATTCTCTACCAGAATTTACCTCAAGAGTTTCATTCTCTTTTGTGATATTCCATTAGAATGCTCACTATCTTTTGCACATCCTGCAAACATACATAAATTGCGAGAAAAAATGTAAGGCTTCATGGCCTCATCTGTTTCTCTTGCCAACACATCTTCAGATGCTTTTGAACTATTCCAATAGTTCATGAGATCTTCCTCACTGATCTCTTCACCCAAAATTGCACCATGTTTTGGACTACAAATGGAAACATCCATTTTTAACTCATCCTCTCTGAGTTCTTCACAACTCAACATCTGCTCGAGCTTCCTCAGCTCTTCCATCAACTGTATGTTTCCCTGATTTTCCCTCTTTGTGTGTAGCTTTTGCCACTTCACCTTCTTTCACATGGTCTAACCATGTGTCTGGTTTTTCACATTTTCCTACAACAACTCCATTAACAATTCAAGGTGAATTTTTATCTCAGCCTTCTCCCACTCGTACTCTTCATCCATCAACTGTTCACATATGCCACTTACCTTGGCATTTTCCTTCTTCTCCCCTCTGCTGTGGTCTTCATCAGATCTTCAGAAATGAATATCAACAGTCATCTTCCCTTTCTTTGTGAACTGCATCTGTTCACGTGTGGACTTCATTTAATCCACTTCTCAACCATCCTTCACACTTGCCATTCATCAAAATGCAAGTTCTCCTCCTGCACTTGGCTTCTCTTGGTTCTCTGTCTTGGAACCAATATCTGGCAACCCTCTTGCTGCAAACAACACTTTAGTAACTCATGTATTACAATAACCAATTCTTTGGGTGTCGAGCTCCGCTGATCATGCACCCAATTACATTCATACTTTGGACCTATCTTATGACTCTTTGACTTCATACTTACACCAATTTTTTTATTTTGGATGAAAATACTCAATCTCAATTCAAACTATCCAAACTTTCATTTGACTCTAACATCTGTTTTCACTTCAAGCTTTGTCCCAATAACAATGATAGTGGATATTTTGACTTAATTGAAGTTATACAATTCTTCAATAAACACACACCCCTAATAAATTTAGGATGTAAATCTTCACCCTCTTTCATACTTCATTCTTATGAAAAATCATCAATTTGCCTTATCATTTCACATGATACTGAAGTCTTTAGTTGAATTGCAATTCAGGTTTTCCAAGGTTTATTTTAAGGTGAAAATAAATAAACCATTCAATCTTCAATATTTAAAAATACCTTCCTGAATTATCATACCTCATGCTCCTGTTAAGGTTATTAATAAACCTTTCTCTCAACTCTCTGGTTTCCATTCTTCTATGCCATCTTTGTCACTGTCAATAATTGCATGCTCACAAGTTCGTCATCTTAATGAAAACATTTCCCTACACTTATATACATCATGCAACATCGATTCACATCTCTTCACCTGTGTACAGAGAACAAGCAACTTCTTCGATGAATGATGTACAACTCGTACATTGTGTTCATCCTGAATATCACCTCCTTAAATGCCGTCACATGATGGTAAAAAAAAAAGTTTTACAACATCAAGAAATTATATTTCCAATCACCAATCAAAATAATTCTTATTTTCCCACTACAAGATTTGTCCAAAATAACTTAACCAAAACTGTGAAGAATCCACATTATGCATAATAAATCATCACACTATGCATAATAAACCTCCTCAAATAAACATGCATATTTCTCTTTATGTCATCCAGGATTAGCACATTTTCATTCATTTTCCATTCAATTTTACCTCAGCATCTGCAACATGTATTCTAAAAATATCATCTTCAAACTAGAGTTAAAATAAAACATATCAGCTCACCTTCAAGATCTCTGTGTGATCTTGTTCCATCTCTCATCTGCACTGTATCTCCATGTGAGATCATCTTTCGGATTCAAAGTCCGATCTCCATCAAACATACATTCTTTGCAATTCTAAAAAACTGAATCTTCAAAAACGACTATTTCCATTCACCCAACTCCACATAAATTCCATTCACGCAAATGTCAAAACCCGCACATTATGATGTAGGAAAACAACACACAATTACTACAAATCGATTCATTGTAGCAAAATGTGTAATTTTACGAAGGTCCAAATTTGTCCACTTTACAAGATTAAAATACCTTTTTTTTCAGTCTAAATATGCCAGATTACCACTACGTCAACCAACATATAATGCCCCTTATTTTCCAACACAAATGATATAAGTGTCACAAACCAATATACTATTATTCAACCCAATGGTTTTTTTTTAAGATCTCACTTAAAACATATCGTGGATAAGTGAAATCCATTGAATTCATTGAACAATAGAAATTTAATTGAATGTCATATGGGCTGCATCATACCTCATACCTTGTCACCATATAAACCATTGAATAAAACACTTGTAATCAATTCAAGACCTCAACGTTACACTTCAATGTTAATGTCATAACCCATGCAAATGTCATGCGGGCTTATGACACAGCATTGTCACTGTCGTATTAGACACACGACAAAGCTCGAACGGCAGTTCCTCCCACGTAAATTTTGACAGCCTTGCCTCCTCCAAACGCACCTTGCCAGGGTTGTCACATTTGACATTAGCTGCCTGAGGATGTCAAATATGCATGGTCTTCGCAAATCATCGCAACAACCAAAATGACCATAAGCAAATACAATTCCAAACTAGTTGAAATTAAGTTGAAATTACATTGAATTACTTATTCATTTGCATGATTTCAAAAGCTGTGATCAAATTATATCATACGTAGACTTTAACCCACTCATTACTTACATCAGGCATCAGGATATTACCATGTACCATCGGTTGCTCACAAGTTTCCGAACTCCCTGCCTAAGTAACATTACCTGAGTCTGTGCTTTGGCTATAACTTCACCACGCTAATGATGTTTCATTCCCCTTCCATTTGTGCTATTACTTCAAATTAATACCACTCGGTCCACTTGTGTTTAACACTGTCAATCAACTCATGTTTAATGTTGCCCATCAATGTTGTCCTTGCTTCAATGCTCCAATACACAGCTCGATTCCCATGTCCACTAATTACGTATAACAGTAATTCAAATTGCAGCGCTGTTTAATTACATAAAATTCATTTCATGTGGTTTGATGGTCAACATTTGTATTTATATGCAACAATGGGATTAATACTCATTACGTTAGGTATAAACTATGCCTTATGCTTGAATTGATTAGCCACATAGACCATCACGACAAACTAATTACAGTGAACAAACCAAATTTCAAGGCTATTTGTAATTTACATTGAACCCCTGGCATCGAATATGGACTTTTAAGCCATTATCTTTACATAACATACCAATCCCACAGCTTACGACCAATCCATCAAATGCATAATTCAAATGTATATTACCTGCGATTTTACCTTTAATCGTAGCTTTCTCATGTTAATGGGGTCTTGCCTTCCTTTATCAACGCTGTCTCTTGGCATTAGTATTTCTCCACCGCTTCAAATACTACTTATCATGTCAATTCAATACTACCATCAATTTCGCCCTACGTTCAACATATGTGTGCTATGCATTAACAGTTGAATCCTTCTCGGTAATGACACAACTCTTCACGAACATGAACTCAACTCTTCACAAATATGGACTCGGCTTTGTGTAATGGTCTTATATAAATCTCTGCATCGATCAATCCACATGAGATGTCACAAATTCATGGCGCTCTTCCAATACATCCATGTTTATTGACAGTTTCCTCCCTTTTCCATTTGGCTCTTGCATTCAAATTAGTTTCTCACAGTGCACACACAGTCTATGCCCATATAAATTTGCAAATTCAACACAGATATCTTTAGGTTCTGATACCAAATGATGCAGGGATTCTTCTAGAAAGCATATCCTAGCATATAAAACTCACTGCTTCACTCAAATATGAATATGTTCAATTTTTTATCAAATAAAACCATAAAAATATTCAGCTTAAATATTCACATGAAGGAGAAAGAGCTATTAAATCATCTACAGATATAAAATATAAAAATTCTCTGGCCATATATTACAATGGAGAGCTTCTTTTAGCTCTTGGCCCTTTCAAAGCTCTCAAATCACTTCACGCTCTCTCTTAATCCCTCACTTCTCACCTCTCTCACTCCTCTCATACAATTCTCTTATTTATACAAAAATATGGATTTAATCCATTCCAAAAATCTCTCCACATAAATCTCAACTAAATCTAATTTAGATTCATTCTAGGTGTGGACTCAACAAAGTCCCGTACATAGAATTCCTACTCCCTAAATTTGCTACCCAATTGTATTTCACTCGTATCCTTTTAATTATTAAAAGAATATATACAAAAATCCTCACCTTTTCTCTCAATTTATTAAAATAAACAATTTAATTAATAAAATAATTAAAATGTCTCACCCCCCTATTACATAATTAAATAATGAAAAATCTGAGCTTGATTCTCCTGCATCAAGTTCAGGAAGATGGACAAAAATGGTCAAATGATGACAAACGACCTCCTTCATAACAAAATATGGCATGTCAAGGGTTTCAAGCTGCCCTCTAGGGTTTGAAAAAGAGGCACTGATTCCACCTCATCAAAAGGTAAAAGCAGAGGTCTTAAAGGGATCAAAGGAGGCAGACATAAGCTATATTTTACTACACCAAAATAAGAAATATGATAAAGAGTATCATTGAAAGAGCTTTACTTTTCAAAATACTTTCAAAAGCCTCTTTAAAAATATCAAGAGGAAAGTAAGCATGAGTTGAAAAGACAGTGATCAAAGGCAAAAGTTGTGTAGGCACCTACAAAAACAGAAGTGACCAAGGGGAAGACACAAAAATAGTTTAAATTGCTCACCTCCCCAACCAAAGATACATCAGTGTCAAAGTGGTCCAAGGAAAAAAAATATCACTGGTTTAAAGCATAGCAGTAAAACCTCCAATGAGCGTCTCCTTATCAAAAGTATATTCTGCCAGAGATAGATTAGCCATGCGTGACACTTTTTCAGAACTGTCAAGGATGGCTACCTACAGGAAGATTGGTAAGGACAAAAAATCCTAATATTTTCTCACCATGATGGAACACATGAAGACTAAGGGGGTTTTTGATGACTTGTTGCTAGGGTTTTCACACCAAAAAGTCTCCACTGATTCACAGTAAAAAAAAAGACAGGATGAAATTTAGAGGAAGGGAAATTTTCTTCTTTTAGTCTATCCACCAAGCAATCAAAAGGCCTAAAGGATGCAGGGCTGAAAAATCCAAGGTGAAAATTCCACAATGGTCACAATATTGCTGTTTACAATTTTTGAAGTTCATGGAAAGGAAAAAGTGAAGAAAGACTTTCAAATAAAACTAATGTCACTGTTTGCCTATTTTCATCAAATTTTTGTCAAAATGACCTTTTATTTTCAAAGAAAAGGCTCATGTTTACACATGTGGGTTAAGAGCACAGTTTGATCTTGTTTGAAAAACTTGTCAATTTAAAGAAAACATCAAGACGCTATAGCAAGGAAAAAAAAAACCATATTTTAGAACTCTGCCACCTATAGGACAAACAAGCAAAAAGACAGTGAAAAAGTGAAGAGAAATAAACATTAGGAAAGTGGGTTTTGGCATGAAATTATTATTTTCAAAAAGGATATAAAAGCCTCCTTTCCATCTTCCCTCAACTCATTTGTGTATTTTCAAAAGAAAGGAGAGTTGTTGAAGAAGTTTCTAAGGTTTTCTGCAAGTTTTGTTGAAAAATTCCAGGTGCTACGCACCTGGTCATCGGCGCTGCGCACAGAGGAGGCAACCACAGTGTTAAAATACACTGCATTGTGCACCGGAGGGCAGGCGCTGCGCACAGGCCCAGTCCGACGCCCGATAGCCCACAAACCGACCCGACGCTACACACATGAAGGCCCGACAGGAATGGCCTGTCGGGTGGCGCTACACACAAAGGGATTTTTGGCCCAATTTTCCCAAAAGTGCCCAAAAGCAATTTTTTTTTCTCCAAGCTCCTGCAAAGGGTTAGACAAGGTTGGTGGCTCTTCTTCTTTGCCCTCCAAGTCTTTATTTTGCATGCATAATCAAAGGAGAAGTTCAAAAACCCAAAAACTTGGCCAAACCCTAATCTTCATACCAAACCAAATATTTGACCTCCTAGGGCAAGGTTTACAAATTGGAGAGATTTCATTTGTGTAAAGACACTCAATACCAGCAAGCCTCCTCCTAAATCTGAAAGAATTCCTTGTTTACTTCATTTTTCCCTCATTTGCTAAAGTTTTTCCTCACCATCATTCATTTGTCCTCCTTAGACCTCAAGGCTCTCACCAAGCTAAAAATCATTTTGTTCTAGATCAACCACCATGTCTGAGGAAGAGATCAGTACCAGCAGTGATGAAGGCCAAAGGCCTATCAAGCCAAAGCACAAGGGAGGAAGGGTTAACAGGTTTGAGCCTTTAGACACCATTCAAATCACATCTTCTCCCATGATCCTTGCATATTTTCAAGATGTTGGATGCTATCAGTTCTGTGAGAGGGTTAAACATGTCCAAAGCCACTCAGATTTGACTAGGTTGTTCATTCTCAGCCTACAAAACCACCAAGTCAGCCTAGTAGGAGTACAATTTGAATTATCATCCAAATCCAATTCTGAAGCCACAGGAATGCCAGATATTGGTGAGAGATGGTTCAAATGGAAGAAATTGGACTTAAGCTACGATGAGCCCTTCCTCAAACCTAGTTGTCAACAAGGCCACAAGGTTCTTTTCCCCTTTTCCCACCTACTAGAAAGACATGCCCTATTGATGAGGCAGATCATCAAGTACTTCACTTGTGAGGGGAGGTATTCCAAGATTTATTCATATCACATAAGGCTGTTGATGCACTTCACCAGGGTTAAGTTGCTAAACCTACAATACTATCTCTACCGGAGCATTGAAAAAATGGCTTTAGTGGTCAAGAAAAGAAGTTATTCCCACCAAATGCAGAGCCTTTTTCACCACTCCTTGATTAAGATGATTGCTTTACACCAGCTGGAGTAGCAGGGAATTCCTTGGGAAGTTTTCATCTCATGTGATGTCTTTGCAAATCCCCATGCCTTCATTCAGCAAAATTTCCCGTCCACTTCTCACTCAATTACCACCAATCCTCCATCACCTCCACCTATGCCTTCTCCATAAGGAAACCTACCTCTTTCCTCTTCTCCTGATGCATCAAGTGAAGATGATGACAGTGGTGATGATGAACAAACAGGTGGAAGTAGCAATAAAAAACAAACATATGACAGTGGAGATGAAGAAGACAGTGGGGTAGAAGTAGAGTTTAATGAGGAAAAATATGACAGCAGCCATGAAGAACAAGAATATAATGATTAAAGTGATGAAGACAGTGAGGTAGATACTAAGTCTAATGAGTAAGACCAAGAGTATGATGATGACATGGAGGAGAGAGATGAACATGGAAGTCAAGAAGAGAAAAACAATGAGCACTTGGTGTTAGTATGAATCCTTTGTCGAAGTGTACGAAAAAGGACCACTTTAGCTACGCATAACTAATAGCCCTAACAACAAAAGTGGCTACCAATATCTTCAGATCTGCGGTTAGTTAGACATAAAAGAGCTGCAAAAAACTAGATCTATGCATGGAAAGACATTAAGCAGAAAAAGTAAGGGTTTGCTCCATATACCAATAGACAAGACAAGAACAATTTTTGAAAGAATTTTTATATTAATGGGGCACCTGGGAGGAAAAAAAGAAGGTGTATCCAATTCTCCTCAGTGGGATGGGTTCTTGGAAGTCCTCAACACTTCAGATCTAAGATTTCTCTCTCTTGTTGGTGTAGAAGACCCACACAAATAATGGAACTCAAAGGGAGCTCTCACAACAAATGGCAGAAAATGGTGACCAAGTGTATAGATCCAGAGTGATCTAATAGGAAACAAAAGGTGAAGAATGGTAGGAAAAACCCTCCTATTTATAACAAAATATTGGGTCATTCTAGATCTTGGTGAATGGGTTAACCAGATCTAGATCCACTTTTTATGGAATATTTTATTATATTTGTTGGAGGGAAAAGGTATTTGACTTGGGTCAAATCCCTTAATTTGTCAAAAATAAATAAATAAATGATTTATTTATCTTTTTAAGGAAGCGGTTAGAAGATAATAAAATAAATAATGATTTATTTAATTATTTAAGGAAGTGGTTGAAATATAATTAAATAAATAATGATTTATTTAATTATTTGTGGGTGATTTGGTCATATTTAGCAAGGAATATTATCTAAATAAGATTTAAATAATTATTCCTAGAAAATAATAAGATAAATAAAGGTTTATCTAATTAATTTCTTTGATTTTGGGTTAAACATGACTGGGAATAATAATTAAATTATGGTTTAATTAATTATTCCATGAGGAAAATAAAACAAATATAGGTTTGTTTAATATTTCCTTTTGGGGTTTCCTGTGCCCCCTCCCCCAGGAAAACCATAGCTCATGAGAGGTTGAGCGGATGGATGAGAGATAGATCCAACGATACTGTCGGCGGCATGAGGTGCCCCCGGTGTATGGGCATCACCGGGTTTAGGGAGATCAGGTAGGATAGTAGGATCATAACCTGTCTGAGCGTAGATCAGGTCATACTTTAACGCCATTTGGAAGGCATCTTCTTCGGTTTGAGGAAAATGCGATGCGACATCTTTCCCGATAGGGGACAAGAGAGATCTAAGGAACCAGTCCATGTAGACACGGTCTTCGAAGGGAGGAGATTGGCATAGGCTCCGTCTTCTTCGCCATTCCTGGACATGGGTAGAAAGGCGGGTCGAAGAGGTTTGCTTGAAGGAAGTCAAGAGTTCGATACCAGTGTCATAACAAAGGGGAAGCTGGAAGTAAGATAAAAAAGCCCGGGCAAGAGTTGCAAAGGTGGTATGGGAGGAAGTGGGCTGATCAACATACCACTTAGAAGCTTCGCCTGTAAGCGTGCGTTGGAACAATCTAAGACAAACAGAGTCATCGGTAATGGAGGTAGATGAACACCACATGTGGAAAGATCGTACATGATTGGAAGGATCTTCTCCAGCACGACCTTCAAACTTTGGGATGTCGGAAGGGAGCTTTGTCGGCATAGCAGGCCAACTAGAGTCATGGTGTATAGGGTCATTTGTCAACCGGTCCAAATCGGGGAGGCTGAGGCCTACCAAGAAGGGGAGCACGGGTGCAGCCGAGGTAGTTCCTGTGGCGGTTCCGCTAGTAGTAGTTCCGACATTAGGGCCGGGAGCACTGCTAGCGTGAGGCCCTGGACCAGACATAGTGAAGGTGACAGCGGGAGAACCAGAAGGAAAAGGAGAACCCAATGAATCAGGAGAGGAGTCGGAGTGCGGACTCAAAGGAGGACTGGCTCGATGACGGCGGGGCGGAGTAGGTCGACCAACCAGAAACTGAGGGTGAAGGCCAAGAAGTCTCCAGAAAAGGCGCCTTGGGGGCGCAATGATGACAGGAAGAAGGAAACCGACAAGGGCAGAAAGGGACAGAATCAAGAAGGGTCAAGGGCAGACAAGGTGCAGTGACAATTGATTTTAGAGTCTTTTCTAGGCGGTGTTAACCAGGCGCTTCTTCACTTAGGGTCAGTGTGTGATGTGCGTTAATTTTAATTTTTAAACCCTTTTCATTTTGAGAGCAAGAAAAAGTGTGCTGCGTAACTGAAAAGAAATCTGCAGAGAACAGTATATAATGCTGAAATAATAGAACATTGAACAGCTAAACATGCATCAATCTAACCCAAAAAGGTGGGACTCTCAAAACTAATCTAATCAAAACACACTAAAAAGAGGCCAATAGATCTAGGGTCAAAAGGGATAGGGATCTAAAGGGTAAAGCTGCTGAAAAGAGGTGCAGATCACAGCCAAGAGACAGAGGCAAGGTGGCTGGAAAAAAGGGAAGAAATCAGCAAAAAGCAGAAAGGGCAGGGAGGAGGTCCTAAAGAGAGGTCCAAAAAAAACGACAAGAGGTGATTTGAAAGGAAGGAAGGCTGATTTAAAGGGATCGGAGGATGAGGTATCAGATCTGAAAAAGGGAAGGCTGAAACTCTGAAAATTTAGACACTTACAGTAGCTAAAACTCTTCCACAAAAAGTGGAGGGTATTGAAGCCCTAGGGGGCTAGATTCCCACTTAGTTGAGTAAAAAAGAGAAATAATAGGTCTAAACGGGCGGAGACGAAGGTCAGACAACCCTGACAGAGGTTCAGACAAAACCCAAAAAAATTTCAGAAAAATTCGATTTTTTTTTTTTGACCTGTTTTTCGCTCAGGTAGCAGTTTTTGGGCTGTTTTCCACTACCCAGGTCGCAGTTTTTGGGCCAAAAAGTGCGACCTGGGGGTCCAGGTCGCAGTTTAGGGGCTGAAAAGTGCGACCCCCAACTTCGGTTGTCTCGGCGGCAGATTTTCGCAAAAGTTGTTGTCTCAGTTGCGGCTGATGTCTGTCTCCTGCGCAATAGGGCCAGAAACACACGGAAGTTAGAAATTTGAAGGTTTTAGGGTTTTATGTGAGAAAAAAAACATAAAAATAGGAAAAATAAACAGCTGAAAAGAAACCCTAGGGGATGAAGTAGCTGGATATGCAGGAATATGAAAAACGAAAGCGGTCGTAATTTAAAACCCGTGTGGAGTCGCCATTTGTTAGTATGAATCCTTTGTTGAAGTGTACGAAAAAGGACCACTTTAGCTACGCATAACTAATAGCCCTAACAACAAAAGTGGCTGCCAATATCTTCAGATCTACGGTTAGTTAGACATAAAAGAGCTGCAAAAAACCAGATCTATGCATGGAAAGACATTAAGCAGAAAAAGTAAGGGTTTGCTCCATATACCAATAGACAAGACAAGAACAATTTTTTGAAAGAATTTTTATATTAATGGGGCACCTGGGAGGAAAACAAGAAGGTGTATCCAATTCTCCTCAGTGGGATGGGTTCTTGGAAGTCCTCAGCACTTCAGATCTAAGATTTCTCTCTCTTGTTGGTGTAGAAGACCCACACAAAGAATGGAACTCAAAGGGAGCTCTCATAGCAAATGGCAGAAAATGGTGACCAAGTGTATAGATCCAGAGTGATCTAATAGGCAACAAAAGGTGAAGAATGGTAGGAAAAACCCTCCTATTTATAACAAAATATTGGGTCATTCTAGATCTTGGTGCATGGGTTAACCAGATCTAGATCCACTTTTTATGGAATATTTTATTATATTTGTTGAAGGGAAAAGGTATTTGACTTGGGTCAAATCCCTTAATTTGTCAAAAATAAATAAATATAGGTTTGTTTAATATTTCCTTTTGGGGTTTCCTGTTTTAACATAGTGAAAGCAGTTTTACTTAGGGTAAAATTGGTCTTACATGGTGTACTTGGGTCCATCTAATGATAATAGGTTAGATGACCAAAAAATGGTGTAACACTTGGAGCAAGACAGTGATAGTGATGACACAAATAAATCACTCCCAAGTGCAGAAAAATGTGTTGATGATGAACAAGATAAAGACACAGAGGATAATGAAAAAAATAATTAGGATGACATTCAACAAGAAAGTGCACAGGACAGCCAAGAGAAAAATGTACATGAGCATGATAGTGAGCACAATAATAGTGAAAACAGTGATGGAATGAATGAAGATGTTGAACTTGAGGAAACAAAAGGAGATGATGAGGAAATAAAAGACCAAGAACAGGCAGATTATGAGGCTGAAATAGAGTTTGAAGAGGAAGGCAGTGATCAAGGCAACAACATAGATAAAACAATCAATGATGAGCAAGGCAACCAAGGAAATAGTCATGACAGTCATGACACTAATCAGTCTCTAAATGACAAATAAAATCAAAGTGACAGTGCAAGGAATGATAAAGAAGAAGACATTAATGGACAAATCCAAAGTGAGGCAAGTGAAGAAGGTAATGATCAATTTTAAAGCCAATATGGTAGTATGGAAGACAGTGAAGGCAATGATGATGAGGATGCTCAAAATCAAGAAAGAAATGACCTAATGGGGCATGAGGTGACTCATGGGAGCCATGGAAAAGATGAAAAGGCTTGTGACAACACTAAATGTCATAGCAATGATGGAGACACTGTCAAAACTACCATGATCACTCCCTTCACATGCACATACCACAGAGGAAAAAGATATGTGTTTTCTGCCTCAAAAAGGCAAAGGGCCATCTCTTCTCCAGCTACCAAGCCAAAGGACAAATGCAAGGAAAATATGGAAAGGGATGAGCGACAGGTAAAGGTGAGGAGGAGTAAGGGAATCAAGAAAACCCATCGAGATCCTCAATTCATTGATCTAGACAATGACAACGAGGATAAAGAGATGGCCACTAGATTTCTACTCTTAACCAAGGATGCACAACTTCAGGAGTGGGAAAGAGATTTTAACATGGCACAAGGTGCCATTCAGTATTACAAAGAGGAGCAAAATAATTTCAAGAAGGTGAAAAGGGACCTTGCTCTCCAAAAGAAAATGACCAAGCACTATGCAAAGAAAAACATGCTTGTTTGTGCCAAACTGAAGGAGGCCCTCATAGAGCTAGAAAAAATACAAAGGGAAAAAGTGCATGATAGCTTTGGAATTTTGGTTGAATCTTCTCAATAGGTGTCCAAGACCTCTTGAGGGACCTCCCCACCAATTTTGGGGCAATTTGAACAAAATTTTGTTTTTTTGAAATTTTAAGCACTTTGTGCGCAACACCCTAGGTGTTACACACAAATTTGGTGCATCCTCTGTTGAGAATGCAGCAAGATGATGGAGCTTAGTGAAATGAAGTCGCCTTCACTAAGTGGGCCCGCAGGCAAATTCTGGCGCAAAGTCTATTTTTAGACTATGTCTATTTTTAGACATACGGAGCATAATTTGGGAATTCTACTTGGAGATTCTTAAAGTATGCGACATGTCGATAAAAATAGATGAGACCCTTATTTTTAGGACCCGGGCTATTTTTAGACTGATCTCCTAAAAATATGGAAGTCAAATATTATTTACCCTTAATAATATTTTGACTATAAACAACAGTTTACTCTCTTGGCGCACTTCAGTTTGAGTCATGGAGGTGACTCATGCAAATGACACAAGGAATCACGTGGTTCCTAGGGTTTGATGGCATCTTGCATGGTTGGCTTCAGTTAGACTTCAGTGGCAGGAGTTTTGGAGGAGTTAACGGGACAGATAGTGGAGTTGTGTTCTGTTTGTTTGAGTTGAACTAGTTGGGATTAGTTAACTAACTAATCAACTAGATATGAGTGGAGTAAATTAAATAATATTTAATTTACTAAATATTAACTCATTAGTCAACTCAAGAACACTTCGGTTCACTACAGTGCATGATCAGTTCAGTGGAGACCAGTGGAAGAGGTAGATGAAAGGGTGAGTAAAGCTATCAGTTGGTAGATTTGTTTTGCATGAGTTTTGCATTACACTTGGAGGAATTGTCCATGACAATTACGCAATCAAGGGAAGGGGATTCGAACCTTGAACCTCTTCATATACAGACCATGATTGCGCAATAGAGGCAAGGCAATTGGCGGGGAGTTTTGAACCTCAGACTTGTTCAAAACTGAGTCAGATTGTGAGTAACTTCATGAGAGAGTACTGAGTAATTGTGAGGAGTATTGTACTTGTTTGGTTACTTGATTTCTCCATTATAATATACACAATAGCTGCGGGGTTTTCAGCTATAGGCTTTCCCCATACATACTGAGTTAATGTGTGATTGAATTGATGTGAAATTGCTTCTGTTATTTCCGCATGTGACAATTAATTGTAGAAGAAGGTTATGTGTTATGTATGCAATTCGAAATTGATATATGACCAGGTTAATCTTCAGTGAATAAGTGATTTATTCGGCTAATTTCTACATGGTATCGGAGCGAGATTAATTGTCGAGATCTATTACGGTGATTGCAAACTTATTTCCTCGGACAGAGTCTGCATGCGGGCCAGGTAGCCTCCGGAATATTCATCCTTCTTTGTAAGGTGAAAGATCTGGTGAATGCCCTTTGCAGTCAATCTCCGATTTGGAAATAATTTGTTTTCAAGTATAGATCGGAAGCGATAGAGCTTTGAGTTTGGAATTCGAATTTTGCAGAAGGTTGATTTTCTTGGTGCCGGTGTTGAAAGATGTCTTCTTTCAATGGTTTGCGACTCGAATATGCTCTTGAAGGCAGTTCGAACTATATTGCATGGAAAGATCGAATGGAAGCAGTGTTAGAAGATAATGGTCTGAAGGAGTTCGTGGATGCGGATGTCCCAAAGCCCACTGATGCAGCTTTGGTCGATGCATGGCAAAAGAAGATAGCGAAATGTCGAAGGATCCTGTTGGAGGGCGTCAAGGATCATATTGTATCCAGCCTGCATGGAAAGGCTACTCCATATTTAATGTGGAAAGCTTTGACGGATCTATTCCAGAGTAAGAGTGACCAAAGGAAGCTGGCGCTCAAAGACAAGCTCAGGAACATCAAGATGGAGAGGGGCGACAGTATCGCTAAATACCTCACGAAGTTCACTCAATGCAGAGATGAACTGGGAAGTGTGGGAGTTACTGTCGATGAAGAGGATATGGTCGACCTGGCTCTCCTTGGTCTTCCGAAGGCTTGGCACTCATATCAAGATAGTGTCAATGGTCGGGAGAAGCTGCCGGGATGGGAGCGCCTTTGGGCGGATCTCATGCGGGAGGAGATAAGGAGGACTACTCGAGATGGATCTTCATCAAAGGGAGCTGATGAAGAAAACTGCGCTTTGGTGTCCAAAGCTAAGAAAGGGAAGGGTAAGAAAACCTCTCATTCTGGAGCTAAGGGCAAGAAGCAGGATATGGCGAGAGTGAAATGTTTTCACTGCCATGATCACGGACATTATGCTACCAATTGTCCAAAGAAGAAGAAGAACAAGCAAGCGGGAAGATCTGCAGATGGAGAAGCTTTGGCTTCGCAGTTCGAGCTTGACTTTTCACTGATTGCATGCTTGGTTTCAAGTGTGATGGGATCGGTGTGGTTCTTGGACAGCGGTGCGTCATTTCATATGACGGGAGATCGGGAGTTGTTCTCAGATCTGGAAGACAAGGATTTGGGTATGCACATCGAGATGGGCGATGACGGTAGATACAGTGCGACTGGTATCGGTACCGTATCCTTTCAGAGGGAGTCTGGTAAACCCTTTGTCTTAAAGGATGTCATGCATGTACCTGGATTGAAGAAGAACCTGATTTCGGTAGCGATGTTGGAGGATAAGGGGTATGATGTGGTCTTCAGCGAAGGAAAAGCTTTCCTACGCAGTAAGACTACTGGGGAGACCCGGAAGATAGGGGTTCGAACTCAGAACCTTTATCAGTTGCAGGTAGATGACTGCGCAGCTATGGCATGCAAGGCTGGAGATGTGGTGAGCCGGGATGATGAGGGCGAACTATGGCACAGGAGATTGGGCCATCTTCACCTTGGAGCTTTGAAGATTCTGCAGCAGATTTCTACTGGACTTCCTAAGGGCACCCTTGCGCAGTCAGATCAGTGCAAGGGGTGTACTTTAGGGAAGTAAGTGAAAGCCACCTTTCACGAGAAGGATAGTCGCGCCACGACGATCCTTGAGAGAGTTCACACAGACGTGTGTGGTCCTTTCTCAGTTGCTTCGACAGCAAAGAACAAGTATTATGTGATCTTTGTTGATGATTTCTCTCGAAAGTGCTGCATCTTCTTCATGCCGAAGAAGAGCGATACATTCGCGAAGTTCTGTGAGTTTAAAGCACTGGTCGAGAAGGAGTCGAGGAAGAAGGTGATTGCTCTAAGGAGTGATAACAGTGGTGAATTCATCTCGGCTGAATTCAAGGAGTTCTGCAGCGCAGAAGGGATTTGGAGAGAGCTCATCGCACCCCATAACCCACAGCAGAACGGGGTGGCTGAGCGGAAGAACAGAACGATCGTGGGTGCTGCACGGGCGATGTTGCATGATCGGGGCCTACCCCTTCACTTGTGGGCTGAGGCATGCAATACAGCAGTGTATGTGCAGAACCGTTGTCCTCACAAGGTTCTTGGCATGAGTACACGAGAGGAGGCTTATTCTGGCAAGAGGCCTGATATTTCCCATTTGCGGATTTTCGGATCTCCTGTCTACATGCATGTGA
This sequence comes from Pinus albicaulis, assembly GCA_034641835.2. NCBI lineage: Eukaryota > Viridiplantae > Streptophyta > Pinopsida > Pinales > Pinaceae > Pinus > Pinus albicaulis. The sequence goes on along the minus strand of CM076571.1, from coordinate 69,601,458 downwards.
CGAAGGATGCGAGAAGGAAGCTGGATCCAGCTGCTGAAGTTGGAATATTTGTGGGGTACACTGATACACCTCACAACTATCGGGTGTATGTGCCAGACAGTCGCAAGACTGTTGTGCGACGGGATATAAAATTTCAGGAGGAGAAAGCCATGCGGTGTTCGCTTGAGAGGGAGCTACACTTGCATGCAGATGAGGAGCTGTTAGTTCCTAAGGAGGAGCTTCCGGATGTGGATCAGCCACAAGAGGAGGTTCAGGAGGTGGAAGAAACCACCCAGGCAGCGCCAACCATCAGAGGGCGCATGCGCACTACAGAAGCTGAGCGACTGGCTCGGGATGCGAAGAAGGTTGTAGGACCACCTACAGCACAGCGCAGACAGAGACAGTCACCGGATCGGTACACTGGATACATGGCTCTTATGAGTCAATGTGTTGTGACAGAGCCATCCTCTTTTGAGGAAGCTGTGGAGGAACCCGCATGGGTTGATGCCATGATCGAAGAATATGATTCGATCATCAGGAGCAGTGCATGGGAGATTGTCCCAAGACCGGTTGGGAAATCAGTTGTAGGTTCGCGATGGATCTACAAGGTGAAGCAGGCGGCTGACGGGAGTGTGGAGAAGTACAAGGCGAGATTTGTCGCCCGTGGCTTCTCACAGATCGAGGGAATTGACTATGAGGAGACTTTTGCACCTGTCGCAAGGTACTCTTCCATACGGACGATCCTTGCTCTCTCAGCGCAGATGGGGTGGCACATTCATCAGATGGATGTGAAGACTGCGTTCCTCAATGGGGTTATTGAGGAAGAGGTGTACATAGAGCAGCCTGAAGGTTTTGAGATCTTCAGCAGTGAGTCGCATGTGTGCCGACTCAAGAGAGCACTGTATGGGCTGAAGCAAGCACCTCGTGCTTGGTACACTCGGATAGACAGCTACTTCACAGGGCTTGGATTCTCCAAGAGTGAGGCAGATCCAAACCTGTACCAGATTGTGGTGGAGGGGAAGCTGTTGATCATCGTACTGTATGTAGATGATCTGATTTTGACTGGCGACGAGCAGTTGATACTTTCATGCAAGGAGGATCTTGCACGAGAGATTGAGATGAAGGACCTGGGCATCCTTCATTATTTCCTGGGATTGGAGATTTGGCAGCGCAGTGGAGGACTGTTTGTTTCTCAGGGCAAGTATGCCCGGGAGATTCTGGAGAGGTTCAACATGCAGGGCTGCAAGCCTGTTGATACCCCTCTTCCTGGAGAATGGAGGAAGGGAGATGCTACTTCGGAGGAGGTAGTGGATGCCACTGTCTATCGACAGTTGGTGGGGTCGTTGATGTATTTGGTCAATACTCGACCCGATATATGCTATGCAGTTAACCAGCTTTCGCAAGCTATGGTTAAGCCTACCAAGCTCTTTTGGAAGGCGGGCAAGCATGTATTGCGCTATATCAGAGGCACATCGGGATATGGTCTATGGTACGGACAGGAGGATGGAGTGAAGCTTTCTGGTTTCACTGATGCAGATTGGGCAGGGAGTCCAACGGACCGGAAGAGCACTTCTGGAGGAGTTTTCAGCATTGGGTCGACAGCAGTTTCCTGGTACAGCAGGAAGCAGAGATCCGTGGCACTCGGTTCAGCAGAGGCCGAGTACATGGCAGCAAGCTTGGCTGCATGTGAGGCTATTTGGATGAGGAAGATCCTCGCAGGTTTGTTCAGGTTGCATTTGGAGCCTACGGTGATCTACTGTGATAACCAGAGCTGCATCAAGCTCTCGGCTAATCCAGTTTTTCATGACAGGTCCAAACATATCGACATCAGGTACCATCACATCAGAGATTGTGTTCAGCGGAGGATCATGATGCTTTCATATGTTCCCACGGAGGATCAGGATGCCGACATCCTGACGAAGGCGCTCACCAGGAGCAAGTTCGAATTCCACGGAGGCAGGATAGGGGTTGCAGATAATCCATATCTTGCTGAGAGGGAGTGTTGAAAATGCAGCAAGATGATGGAGCTTAGTGAAATGAAGTCGCCTTCACTAAGTGGGCCCGCAGGCAAATTCTGGCGCAAAGTCTATTTTAGACTATGTCTATTTTTAGACATACGGAGCATAATTTGGGAATTCTACTTGGAGATTCTTGAAGTATGCAACATGTTGGTAAAAATAGATGAGACCCTAATTTTTAGGACCCAGGCTATTTTTAGACTGATCTCCTAAAAATATGGAAGTCAAATATTATTTACCCTTAATAATATTTTGACTATAAACATCAGTTTACTCTCTTGGCGCACGTCGGTTTGAGTCATGGAGGTGACTCATGCAACTGACACAAGGAATCACGTGGTTCCTAGGGTTTGATGGCATCTTGCATGGTTGGCTTCAGTTAGACTTCAGTGGCAGGAGTTTTGGAGGAGTTAACGGGACAAGTAGTGGAGTTGTGTTATGTTTGTTTTAGTTGAACTAGTTGGGATTAGTTAACTAACTAATCAACTAGATATGAGTGGAGTAAATTAAATAATATTTAATTTACTAAATATTAACTCATTAGTCAACTCAAGAGCACTTCAGTTCACTACAGTGCATGATCAGTTCAGTGGAGACCAGTGGAAGAGGTAGATGAAAGGGTGAGTAAAGCTATCAGTTGGTAGATTTGTTTTGCATGAGATTTGCATTACACTTGGAGGAATTGTCCATGACAATTATGCAATCAAGGGAAGGGGATTCGAACCTTGAACCTCTTCATATACAGGCCATGATTGCGCAATAGAGGCAAGGCAATTGGCGGGGAGTTTTGAACCTCAGACTTGTTCAAAACTGAGTCAGATTGTGAGTAACTTCATGAGAGAGTACTGAGTACTTGTGAGGAGTATTGTACTTGTTTGGTTACTTGATTTCTCCATTATAATATACACAATAGCTGCGGGGTTTTCAACTATAGGCTTTCCCCATACATACTGAGTTAATGTGTGATTGAATTGATGTGAGATTGCTTCTGTTATTTCCGCATGTGACAATTAATTGTAGAAGAAGGTTATGTGTTATGTATGCAATTCGAAATTGATATATGACCAGGATAATCTTCAGTGAATAAGTGATTTATTCAGCTAATTTCTACATCCTCAGTTCAAAAAATTTTCATTTTTGGATTCCTCTCATCACTAGCAGTCTGCTCACAAAATTTCAGATCATTTGGGGTATTTTTGACCCCCCCAAAGGTCAACAAACATCAAAATTTTGACGTTTCTGCCTCTTTTTCAAACTAGGTGCTGCGCACAGAGTAGTGTTGGGAGATTTGATTTTTGGAAATTTAAATGGTAGTAAATAAGGACAACTCAAGAATTTCTGGAAATTATACTCATCAGGTTTTCCAATGAGGCATCCCGGAGCCAAATCTGGCATCGGGAAGGGGTCCAAAACTCAACCAAAATAGACCCTATTTTTCTGCTGAAGTGTCGCTACGCACAGAGTTTGTTTAGTGTGTTTTGGAACAAAAGTCAACAAAACACACTCATTTATTGCAAATAGATATTTTTGAGTTTTTTAAGGCAAATTACTCTAGAATTAAGTGCAAATAGTTATTTTGGCATTTATTTCTTAGGATATTATGTGCCTTGGGCCTTGCATGGTCTCTTGGCCATAAATGACATTTATGGTTAAATTTGACATTTACCTACCATATTTAGTGTTTTAGTCCTCTTTTGCTCCATAAATAGAGCATGAGGCCCCTATGTATGTTGTTGGCATTTAATGAGCTTAAAGAGAGATATACATGGTTTTATAAGCTTGGAGAAGAAATTGGTTTTGTGAAGTGGATGAATGGCTTGTTTGGCTTGATGATGGAGAAGCTTGTTTGCAGGATTCCTTAGCTTGGTGAATGGTGATGTCTTCTTAACTTGTTAATTTCTTCTTCTTCTCATTATGTTTCATTCTTCTTGGTTGCTATAAATTATAAAATTATAGGTTGAGACATGCCCTTTGAGGCACCTCAGTCCTCTTGTTTGTTATAGCTTTGATGTTTTCCTCTTTTGGCCATCTTAAGGAATTCTTGATTTCTCCTTAGGTCCACCAAAACATGTTTTTGTTTCATGTATGGTTAGTATGCTAGTTTACAAGTATGATTCATGGTATGCCCTGCTTATTTGAAGCTTTCAAAACTATATCTTGAAGCCTTTATGTGGAATATTGATTGCTAGGTTAAGTCAAAGAGGTATTGTTCGATCTTGCCCTTTTTCCATGCTTAACAACTTGTTTCAGAGTTCCCAATAGCTTGATATATGATGTTTAGGAGTTCCCTCTTCATAGATTGAGTTATTTGTTTTATCTTATATGTTTTCCCAAAATCTGAAAGTGAATTTCTAAAGTTAGAAGCTCTTATGCTTTCTATGCTTCACTGGAATGTTTGTCTTGGATATTTATCAGTTTAAGTATTGTTCATTAAGATTAATGGTTTTCCCCACCTCATGAGTTGTAGCTTTTAACTATATGTGTTTAATACCTCTTAGTTTTTCCCAAATTTGATGTTCACTCCACCTCATACATCACCTTAAGGATCCATTAACCTTGCTAAATTGGCCCTGCAACACACTTTGTTTCATCATTTAAACACTCTTGACTTTCATTTGAATCCATAGCCAAATGGATTTGAAAAACTCTCACTCCACCCATTCCACTTGACCATATTACCCAACCAAAACAATCAACAAACCCTACACTTAACAACTAGCCTAAAATCAAAACCCTAAAAGAAAAACAAACACATCCTTTGCACCCAATAGAGAGATCCCTCTTTGAGTCTAGGAAGGCTAGGTCGTGGGACTCCAAAGACTAGTTCCATGTTACCCTATCATTTGGTCTACCAATATGCCAAATCATGGGACACTAAAATTCTGGCAATCATGGTGGGACCTTCCGAGTTAGTGAAAATATAAGTATTCCTTAGGACTCTAGAATCCCTTGTTAAAGAGTATCCAGTGATTAATCTACCACCTCATCGCCACACTAACATTTTGGTGATCACGGTGGGACCTTCTGAGTTAGTTCATGCTTAAATATTCCTTAAAAGATTTAGAAACCCTTGACTGATAGTATCTAGTGGTTTATCTGCCACCTCATCGCCACACTAACATTCTGGCGATCATGGTGGGACCTTCTGAGTATATAGTTGCTTGAATACCTCTTAAGACTCTTTAGACCCTCAGTTTGACTTAGAAAATTCAGTGAATCTACCACCCCATCGCCACACTGACATTCAGGCGATCTCGGTGGGACCTTCTGAGTCAGTGACAAACTAAGTACCCCTTAGGACTTTAGATACACTTGTCAAATCAAAGAAAACTCAAAATATCAGCCATAGAGTAGACTCTAGTTTTTTCACCATCCTAGCAAAATGATGACTCAATTATAGGAAACTCTTGAAAACCTTAGGATTACCTATAGGAACTCAGAAAACCCCAAAACACCCTTAGATTAGTTTCTTGTTAGTTATTGGTGGTGGACCATAAACATACATCCTTAAAACAACAAAAAATATCCACCTGACGACTCTACTAGCCTCCAGTAGGCCTATTACTTCATTAACAATCATTTGACTTCCTAGACTTGTTTAAAACCAACCCTAAGAAGTTTATGAACCCACTTATATAATGTAATAGTTTACCAAGAATTAAGAGAGGTCAACCTTCAGAAAACAGTACTAAAACTTTCAGCCTTTCTAAATTTTGAAAATTTGAAATCTGGCTTCACATAGGATCAGTACCAGATCTCATCCGGACCCAAACCCTCCCAACATAGTTGATGACCCAGAGAAGATTTTGTGGCAAAATTCTAGATTTGGAAGCTTAACCACTATTAGGACCATCCATAGAGCAAGCTATGTACCTAAACATCTTACAACTTTGCAAGATTCACAATTTGACTTGCACATATTAGGAACCTCTTCAGAAACAGGCCTAAAATTGATATTGAACGAACTGACCTTGAACCCTTAGATTTGCAGCAGAGTTCTAGTAGAGAAGCCTCTCCTTCCACACCACCTGACTTTCAGTTTCTCCATCACTTCAACTCTTTCCATACCAAATCTACTCAAAATCAGTTTGTTGGTCCAAGTACTTCCACCACACCCATCCATACCACCACTGTGCAAACCACTCCGCTTCATCATACATCTCATTCCACCAACCCTCCGCTTGTAAACCCTCCGTTAGCTCCCATCATGGAAACTTGGTATGCTCCCTTGGCCTTACCCCAACCCCTAGTGCCTTTGCCAAATGGCTATTAGTCCAAGATCCCTCATTTCATAGGGGTTGAATCCATCACCGCCCAATAGCATGTAGATAGGATCAATGATGCTTTTGATTACATGGAGATAGAGGAAGAAACCATTAAGATGAGAATATTTGCACAAATCCTAGGAGGAGAGGCCAAAAAATGGTTCAAAGCATTAGCTCCTAATTCAATACATGATCTCCCCTCCCTTTACCAAAATTTCATAAACAAGTGGGAAATCCAGAAAAATCCCCTCCAAATCCTGTCTGAATACAACAATCTTAAAAGGAATGTAGGAGAAAGTGTGCAAGACTATTGCACCAGGTTTAATAGTGTGTATAATGGCCTCCCACCTCACATGAAACCCCCACAAGGTCTGACACTAGTGAATTTTCCTAAAGGTTTTAACCCTGACATGACTTTCCAATTGAGAGAAAGAGACCCTGAAACCTTAGAAGAAATGCAAAAAGCAGGAATTAGTGCAGAGGTAAACTTAATTGAAAAGAGAGCTAGGTTGAGATTAGAAAATAGAGTGACCTACAAAGATGAAACCATGCCCTCATCCTCTTCATCTGATTCTAAAATGGGCAGCCTAATGAGAACTATGGAGAGAATGATTGAAAAGATAAACTTAAATGAAAGGACACCTCCTAGGGACAACCAAGCCAATTCCCAAAACCGAAACAAAAATCAAAACTTCAGAAGAGATACCCCTCAAATCAAACAAAGGGAAAATGACCAACAAATCAGACCTTCCTTTCAACAAAACTATGTAGATGAAGAAGAAGGAGAAATTATAGAACCTGAAGAAAATCATATAAATCTTATAGGTTCTGATAATGAAGATGATGTTTTTCTCACCAAATAAGAACAAAGTTTCTTTTCCATAGATCAAAAAGACACTAACTATGAGGATTTTGAATACTACCACTTGGGATTTGAAAATGCCATCATGGAAATCCATAAGCAATATGATCTTAGGAGTAAAAAACACCTAGATTCAGCCAAGAAAGACCAAATAGATATTGTTGTTCGGAAAGTACCTGAAAACACCCCTAAGAAAACAACATAGAATGCCAACACTATGGCTAAGAATGCTGAATCAAACAAAGGAAAAATCAACCAACCAAACAATGACCTTAGTTGTCCTAGTACCTCTAGCATTGATCCTAAGAGAACCATTTTGACTAAAACTCCAAATCAAGATCAAAAAATTAAGAATGTAGAAAAGATCATTACTGATAAAGCTGATGTTAACATATCCAAAAAACATGTACCTTTCATCTTTGAGGGAGAGATTGCCAAAATCAAGATAAATATGCCCCTCACTGAACTGGTTACTCAACCAGTTTATAGGTCTCAGATGTTGAAGGAACTAAACATAGGAAATGATGTTGACACTTTGCACTTGGCTGATGACGCACCTGAGTTGTTGTTTAGACCCAAAATATAAGGAAAGTATTAGGAAGGAGCCATTCCCCCTTTCTATATCAACTTAAACATACATGATAAAATCTTACATAATGCCATGCTGGATTCTGGTGCCTCCCACAATCTCATGCAAAAAGTTGTGATGGAGAGGTTAGGCCTAGAAATAACTAAACCTTACAAAGATCTGTACTCCTTTGATTCAAGTAGGGTCAAATGTTTGGGCCTCATCAAGGACCTTTGTGTCAACTTGGCACAAGTGCCTGCTAAGAATCTAGTCATGGACATAGTAGTGGCAGATATTCCTCCCAAGTATGGCATGATTTTATCCAGATCTTGGGGAGCCAAGCTTCAGGGGAACCTTCAACTAGATATTTCCTATGCTACCATCCCTGTTTTCAATCAGACAAGGAGATTATACCGAGAGTCACATATGAAGTATATGGTTAGGAGTTAGGACAGGCCAGACAATAATCCTCTTTATTCTATTCACTCAGATCTTGATTCTTTCATATTATATGATGAGGAAGACATTGATGAGCAGGTATATTAAATTGAAACACATCAAGACACACTACAACAGCCAAACTAGTATTTGCACGAAGAACTCAGTATTCAGAACTATATCAGACTTGAACAAACACATGATGACAAAATCAAACTTGACTTTATACAGACTAAAAATGAAACCTAAAAACCAATGGTCAGTTTGAAATATGAATCAGGTTGCTCAAAGGGAGGACAAATCTCAGAAACACAACCGTTCCCTTTTTCCTATCTCAAAATGCTAAGATGCCCTCACAGAACAAAAATATTGGAAGTTTTAAATCAAAGGAGTCTTATGTTTTTACCTTATCTAGACACCTCATTATCAGAGAGTCTTGTCCCTCCAGAAAAGCTATTGACTCTTACTGATGTTGCCATAAATCCTAAAGGGATGTCTGTTAAAAATGATATAGAGGGATACAATATAGGCAGCCTAAGAAGACCCAAGGTGATTAATTTATCCAAAGCCTTGTCATTACATAAAAAATTGAAATACATAAGGTTATGCAAAAAGTTTCAAGATGCTCTTGTATATAGTAGTAAAAGCTCAAAGCTTGATAACATAGACATTGTTCAAAATGGCCCCTTTTCCAAAAACAACTATGAAACCCTTGGGAAATTGATATCACTAACAAAGAAAGCCAAAGGATACAGACTATGTATGGACTTTAGACACTTAGGAAAAGCCTCCATGGAGTTTAAATACCCTTTTCCCAAGATAAATCATCTTGACTACAAGGAAAAGACCCTCTAGTGGATGTTTTTGAGGAACCACAAAGAAAAATACCCCATACATCTGTATCTAGCGGAGGTTACTAGAGGAGGTTAGCAGGTGGAGGGTTTTGTGGATGTTTTCCTATTGGTGCTCTTATCATTAAAACTCGCCCCGATGCTCTCAAAAAAAGAATGCACCGGTGCGAACAAAATCATTGGCACACCGGGCACCGTGCAATCCGTACACACCCACCCGATGCGTCATAATATAATAGAGCACTGGTGCCTCACAACTCATCCACGCCAGTGCATTATAAAACAAAACGCCAACACCTAAACCACTTGGTGCGGTAGACAGAAATTGCACCGGTGCATCATAAAAAACGTGCCAAAACACAAACCAACTGGTGTGTTTATAGCAAACAGTACCGGTGCACCTATAAACAAAATGCACTGGTAAAGGGTTAAATTAAAAAAATATTTACGACAAAAAACTCAGATTTTTCAGTTTTCCAGTGCTCTTGAGCTATCAATTACCGATGCGCACGATACCATAGAACGCACCGGTGCGCACCGAACATTGGCACACTGGACAGCGTGCGCAAAGTACACACACCGCTGGGGCGTCCAATTACTGTAACACACTGGGGAGTCAATACTCTTTCACACTGATGGATCATAAAACACCACGCCAAAACAGAAACGAGCCGGTGCGTTCTTCTCTAATAGCACCGGTGCGCTAGAAACCGCACGCACTAGAATAGCATTATATAAAAAAAAATTAAGGCAAAAAAGCCAGTGCTTTGCAACTATTATGCACCAGTGCTTTACCATTACACTGCCACGGTGCATCATCAAATTTTCGCGCCGAAACTGAAACATCTCGGTGCGGTTTTATTTAACAACACCGGTGCGCTTATAAAACCCTGCACACCGAAACAGGGTTAATTAAAAAAAATTTACGGCCAAAAAACTTCATTATTCACTTTCTTCAGTGCTCGAGAGCTCTCAAGTCCCAATGTTGTTTCCTTATTTCCGAGCCGCCCTGACATCAATGCTCTCATTGCACCCATTGCACGCACTGCTGCTCTGCATTGGCCACCAATCTCCAGCTTGCATTTTGAAAAATAGTGGGCAAATTTTATTTTCCAAATTTTACAGCCAATATGCCTCCTCGATGGCGAAATGTACAGGTATTTTTATAGCTTTTCTATAATTAAGCCTTTTAGCGGATTAGAAATTGAAATAAACTTAAAAATAACCATTAAAAAAAAAAAATTTGTCGCGCAGTTTGCTCGAGCTGTTCACCTCGCACCGGCTAGCGGTGCTACCTGTAAAATTTATAGGCAGCACTGCTTCCGGTGCTAATGGTAACTGTACCATTTCCAGGGCGGTGCCAGAAGGTGCCTCGAATAATTTTAAACTAAAAATAAAAAAGAAAAAAGGTCATGTGCTCATTTATCTAGGCACACAATTGGCCCCGCAATCACAATGCAGTGCATTGACTGCATTTGTCGCCCCGGTTTATGTCAGCGCACCACATTTTTCATTCCGAGAGGGTCAATGGTGCGACAGGGTAAAAGACCGCATGGTCAACTATGTCATTGTCATGAATTCGGTGCGCTGACATGACTATATGCGCCAGGGCGTATATTTTAGTCAGCGCACCGCTATTCTGAATTATATACAGTCCACGGTGCTTGAAAAATAGACATCGGCACCGAATCCGGTGCGGTTTGTTTCATTAGGGGCCCCGAGGATGGTGCGCTAAAATATTAGGATGCACCGTCACTGATGCGTGAATGTTTTTATGGAGCACCGACTTGTATGTTTGTTTTTTTTTTCAAAAAACATTGTGTTGGGGTTCCCATGTTTTGGCCAGATTGGCAAGACCAAAAGATGAGACAACATCATAACCACTTTGGGATCCTAGTATCTATCCCTCCTAGATCTGGAGAGGGATCTCTCCATAAAACAAAGAATGATATATCTTTGAAACTCAAAATGAGATGTTAGGCTAGGTATGAAGCACAAAGGGGGGTTTTAAATGATTTGGTTAGTTGGTTGCAGGGTTGAGTCATGAGATCATAAACTAAGAAAGTAATGGGAGAAAAGGAACAAAGCAACAGGATGTTTCAGCAAAAGAGGATAGGTCAAGAAAGTGCCATCCATTGGGCTATGGAGTCATGAAAGGGGATTACTTGTACACAACTAGCCAAGGCTTTCAGAGGGAAAGTCATCTATACTAAAGGATCTTTTAGATAGATGATGGAATGGAACATTAAGGATTGAAAGTGAAAGAAGGAAAGACACCCAATTTATGTCTATAGATCACGTCAGAGGTCATTTAACTCTAGACCTGCTTGTACATACTCAAAGGAAGCATTCAATGGAGGGACAAAGGGGCAGCTTATAGATCGGAATAGAGGTCATTTAACTCGAGGTCAGCTTTAGCATGTTCCAAGGGAAAAACAGAGATAAGGTTTAATATAGAGCTAGGGTCTATAGATCGGAGAAGGACTTTTAACCTTCCCTGCTTTGACACCAGCAAGAGATCTTAGAAAGGCCAGCTGGTCGGACAAGGACACAAGGACCCTAGTTGACAGGGCTAACTCTAATCCCCAGTATCCCAAATCTTCTAGCTTAAACCCAACAAGAACAACTAAGTAGCAAACCCCAAATTCACACACCAGCTAGCAGGAAATAACATCTACTACACTGGTTAAACCACAGGAGTCTGCTCTTAGTTTCACTATCAGCAGAAAAAATTAAAGGTAGGGAGAGCAGAGACATAGGGTACCTAACAAGGGTAAATCCTATGCCAGATTTTTGATGCGAGCCAGAAGAAATGAACAGTATGAAAAATGTGATAAACAATGCGATAAGAAAACATCACTCGTAGTAATAGACCAGGATCTTGTGAAATTTTCTTGATTAATTGATGCAAAACCAGTCACATACATTGAACTCAATGGCTGTTACAGTCTAGACTTCTCCTCCCAGCCTACTACATTACAAACTACTCTGCTACTCTCTCCCAGAAATTTTCTAACAGTAAAAAATGAACCCCTCTAACTACAACAACAACAACCAAACAACAACCTTTACAATGAGTTTCTTCATGAAATTTATAGCTGAAAGAGGAGTAGAGGAGGTAGGTGAAAAAATAAATGTAGTATTAAATTTTAGAGGAGTAAGAGGGCCAAGGCCCCATTCTATTTTAAACCTTGGGAATTCATCTTTAGTACTCTTTGGAAGAAAGAGTAGTCTTCGTCAGGTTGCAATTTACTCAATGTATGTCTCTGATGTACTTGCTGCAACACTCTAGTGAACTGAACAAAAACAAATCAATGACTCAGGTCTGCCATATTGTGTAACAAATGCTTCTGATGGCATAGGACTGCTGTCAGGGGGGAAAAATTCACTTGGACACAATGTATACTGAAACAATAATGTGTACTTTGTCCTTTCTCAGGAGGAAACATTCTGCTGATTTAAACACCCTGATGATATGGTCTTCTGAGCGCTGGGCCTTCTGAGTGATCCACGGGATTTCAATCTGGTGCCCTACCTTTAAATTGTTAGGTTAAGGCTCAAAATCTTCAATTACACGCCTTTAAACTCTCTGCTTTTCACTGATACTCTCTGTCTACAAAGTCTGTGTTTTAAATGGTTCTAGAAGGTTGGAAAAATTTTAGCTCCATTCTTTGAATGCACATCCTATCATGGCTCCTTCCCAGGATTTCTTCATAAATAATATCTCCGCGCATGCTCTTCCCTGCGTTCTTCACCACCGTGATAGTGACTATGAACAAAGGAGGTTTTCACAACCTGAAACCCTGCAAAACACGAAAACATGTTAAGAAAACATGCACGGGGAGGGTGGCGTGGATCACTGTGAAAATGGCAGCGTGGCATGGACGATGACGATGAATGCAGAGGATTCTGTGGCGGAACGTAGTGGATCAGTGGGAGATGCATTCGAAGGTGGCGAGAATGGAAATTTAAATGCAGAACCTTAGAATTTGACCTTAGAATGGAATATATATAAAGGGACGGGCGAAAAATGTGATGAAACACGTGGAATGGGTGATGTGGCAGGACCTGGTCAATGGTGGGCGTGCATTAAATCTGGACTGTCCGATCTCAGGAAGAGATCGACGGTTGAGGATGCATCAGAGGGCGACAGATGGTGGGCCAGGGGATCTATTTGCCTTGGGTTAACTCCTGCGCAACTTCGTGGTGCGACTACCATCGGATGGCCCGCCCAGATCGGATGGTGTACAACAATATTGTGCCAGATTTGTGGGCGAACATTAATGTGCGATTGAGGGTAGTTTATGAATAGTGTGCGGAGCCACACGTCATGCGATGAGTGGAATCACTCTGAAATGAAAAATACCGCCCACCTCCCAAAGGCGGTGTGCTAGATACCACTGGTTTCTGCACAATGTTTTGGCGCGGGGACCACCAGGGCGAATGAATATGGACCGTGGGATCTGCAGATTGAACAGATAGTGGATTATGCGATCGGGCAGTAAAAGGAGTGGGCCACGGGCGCGGCGCTGATCTGCGACGACCATCCGATTTGTCCAAATCGACGACTAATAATGCTCCCGATATCCATCTGCGACAAGCGCTCTCTGGGCTAGCGCTTGGTTCTAATGCCCAGGTCACATGGGGGGAAAATTCAAGGGGGCTGGGCCTTAATATAAGGTGGAAAGTGGGGTTTTGGGCCCTTTTAACGCTTTTTAAGGCTAGGAAAAGGTAACGATAAAGGGAAAAAGGGGAAAATAGGCCAAAAAAGGGGTATGTGTAGGATTTATAGGGGATTTTGGGAGGATTTAGAGGGTAAGAGGGGAATTTAAAAGGGGAAAAAGAGGGTGGAAAGTGGGGTTTAGTGGGAATAAAATAGGAAGAAACATAGGCTTAATGGAGATGAAATAGGAGGGAAAAGGAGGCCTTTTGGGCATTCTCTTCAGAAACAGAGAGGCTTTAGAACTGGAAACAATAGTGAGGATTTTATCAAAGGAAAAAGGCACAAGGAGGCTTCAAGGATGATGTGTTTTCAGAGGAAATGCATTCCTTGAAGGCTCGAAAAATAATTTAGCCCCCTGTTTGCTTGTCAAAAAATTCATAGGGGGCTAACAGTGGCTCCACATGGGGATGGCTTCTTCTTGAAGGAGTCAAGAATTCAGAGATGATCTTTGGTGTAGGGCAGATGCCTGGTACTTGACCCATCCATTTTCTTTTTTGGATCAGTTGCCACAAATCATGAAGACATCATATTAGTAGTAAAATTCTCCCAAACAACTACCTACCCATACTTAGTCCTAGCATTTTTTCCTTTGGGTGCATTTGGACTTGCAGACCCTTTACATCATCGATTTTTTACAAGCAGGAAAATAAACCTATGCTAAATCTACCCTTATTACTCCATGAGACCATATTAGACTATTGGCCTCATAGTTTCTCTACCTAAACTAGTATCTGCTAGGATTAAACTGTCTAGAAGATTTCCTCTCTATATTCTAAGACATAAATTGAAAAATAGTCAAGCTAGGATTAAACTGTCTGACTTGTTGGGCTTTGCAGAAATTAAAAACAACTAACTACATGCTCACAAATTGAGCTTTATTGAGCTTTTCCTACCTACCCTACTCTAACTAGACTATTTACAAGTCTAGCTTACAAACATTGTCTTCCAATGTAGCCAGTCCATCAAGTGATCCCATGGCTGGTCTTTCTTGCTCAACTCCTTTAGCATGCTAGATAGGCAGGGCTGCTCCCACTCTTTTTGTTCCACAATAGCAGCTTTAAAATTTTTTCTTTCTTTCTGCAACGTGCTGCTCAAAAAGACCTTTGATCCTTCTTCAAATGTTTGCAGGAAATGAACATAAGGATCATAGAATGATACCTGGTTATGAATATTTGACAAGCAGGCTTCAACCAGGATTTCTCCTTCTTCCACTGGATTTAGAAGAAGACTCTCTTGGGGTAGAGTGTCTCCTTCATCTTATGAACCGGAGAACTCATCGTACATTTCTGCTAAGTCCTCTTGGAGCTATGATATATTCTGCTCTGATGTGCTGAGCTCTGTGAAAAGATCTAAGTATTCTTGAGCAGTGGTTTGTTCCATTGCTTCCTCTTTTTCAAGAGAAGGCTCATTATTTTCGTCTTGCTCAAGAATCTCTTCTTTTCTTTCCTCCTCATCTTCTGAAAAGGAAGGTTGCTGGTTTCCAGTCTCACTGATGATCTGTGGTAAAGCAGAATGAATATTCAAGGAATCTTCATCTGCTATTATACTGTTGTAGCTCTCCTCATCAGTGTCATAAATAGGATGGCTTGACCAAGTCAACCATTCTGGATGCTCAACAGGTCTTTCTTCGTTTTGATCCACATAGGATATTTTTATATCTGTATCATCAAACTCATAAGATGAATGAGTAAGAGTGTGTGTTCTATAAAATATTTCGGAGGTGGACCACTGGTTTAATATTCGATCAATCTCTTCTTCTGTCAAAAGAGGGGTTTCCCTTTCATCATGGACAGAAGAACAACAATCCTCTTTCTCTTGTATTAGTTGATTTGGAGGCTGGATGTTTTCTCGAGCCTCTTTTTCCCCATCAGATTCTGCCTCTTCTATGTGGTCCCTTGTTTCCTCAAAGCAGAATTCCCTATTAGCTTTTGCTATTAGGTCCTGATTTTCTCTAGTCAGCGTAACACAAGACATAGGTAAGCGATCAGGCAATTCCTGATCACCTTCCTCTTCATCTTCAATAGATCCTTGAGCATCATACATGTCTTGCTCATCTTCTCGGTCTTGAGTTTGTTCTTGTTCTGGAAGAGGCATGGGCTGTTCTACATAATCATCATTTGCATTCATATTAGCCATATACATCTCCAGCACTTTACCAAACATTTCTGCTATTCCATTGAGTTGGTCATACAAAGCATCAAGCTTCGTATCCCTATCCATGTCTGGATCCATGTTTTTGAAAAGAAGGCCACTGCATCTTCTCAACCAGTTCAGAGCCTTCCACCAATGGAGTCATTAGGTCTTAGGATTACAGGGAGTGTGGAGTCACCAGGTGGATGAATTTGGACATTAGAAATAGACTGCTTTCCACCATCATCAATTAGAGCCAATCTAAAGGCAAAGTGGTATCATCCCCAGTGGAGTCGCCATTATGTTGGTGTTGCCATGTTTTGGCCAGATTGGCAAGACCAAAAGATGAGAAAACATCATAACCACTTTGGGATCCTAGGATCTAGCCCTCCTGGATCCAGAGAGGGATCTCTCCATAAAAAAAATATATTTGAAAATCAAAATGAGATGTTAGGCTAGGTATGAAGCATAAAGGGGGGTTTTAAATGATTTGGTTGGTTGGTTGCAGGGTTGAGTCATGAGATCATAAACTAAGAAAGTAATGGGAGAAAAGGAACAAAGCAGCAGGATGTTTCGGCAAAAGAGGATAGGTCAAGAAAGTGCCATCCATTGGGCTATGGAGTCATGAAAGGGGATTACTTGCACACAACTAGCCAAGGATTTTAGAGGGCAAGTCATCTATAATAAAGGATATTTTATATAGATGATGGAATGGAACATTAAGGATTGAAAGTGAAAGAAGGAAAGACACCCAATTTCTGTCTATAGATCAGGTCAGAGGTCATTTAACTCCAGACCTGCTTGGACATACTCAAAGGTGGCTTTCAATGGAGGGACAAAGGGGCAGCTTATAGATCGGACCAAAGGTCATTTAACTCCAGGTCAGCTTTAGCATGTTCCAAGGGAAAAACAGAGATAAGGTTTAATACAGAGCTAGGGTCTCTAGATCGGAGAAGGAATTTTAACCTTCCCTACTTTGACACCAGCAAGAGAACTTAGAAAGGCCAGCTGGTCGCACAAGGACCCTAGTGGACAGGGCTAACTCTAATCCCCATTATCCCAAATCTTCCAGCTTAAACCCAACAAGAACAACTAAGTAGCAAACCCCAAATTCACACACCAACTAGCAGGAAATAACATTTGCTACACTGGTTAAACCATGGGAGTCTGCTCTTAGTTTCACTATCAGCAGAAAACATTAAAGGTAGGGAGAGCAAAGACATAGGATAACTAACAAGGGTAAATCCTATGCCATATTTTTGATGTGAGCCAGAAGAAATGAACAATATGAAAAATGTAATAAACAATGTGATAAGTAAACATCACCCATAGTAATAGAATAGGATCCTGTGAAATTTGCTTGATTAATTGATTCAAAACCAGTCACATACACTGAGCTCAATGGCTGTTATAGTCCAGACTTCTCCTCCCAGCCTACTACATTACAAACTACTCTGCTACTCTCTCCCAGAACTGTTCTAACAGTAAAAAATGAACCCATCTAACTACAATAGCAACAACCAAACAACAACCTTTACAATGAGTTTCTTCATGAAATTTATAGCTGAAAGAGGAGCAGAGGAGGTAGGTGAAAAACTAAATATAGTATTAAAGTTCAGAGGAGTAAGAGGGCTGAGGCCCCATTCTGTTTTAAACCCTGGGCATTCATCTTCAATACTCTTTGGAAGAAAGAGTAGTCTTCGTCAGGCTGCAATTTAATCAATGTATGTCTCTGATGTACTTGTTGCAACACTTCGGTGAACTGAACAAAAACAAATCAATGACTCAGGTCTGCAACACTGTGTAACAAATGCTTCTGATGGCATAGGACTGCTGTCAGGGGGGAAAACTTCACTCGGACACAATGTATACTGAAACAATAATGTGTACCATGTCCTTTCTCAGGAGTAAACATTCTGCTGATCTAAACACCCCGATGATATGGTCTTCTGAGTGTTGGACCTTCTGAGTGATCCACGGGATTTCGATCTGGCGCCCTGCCTTTAAATTGTTACGTTAAGGCTCAAAATCTTCAATTACACGCCTTTAAACTTTCTGCTTTTCACTGATACTCTCTTTCTACAAAGTCTCCGCTTTAAATGGTTTTGGAAGGTTGGATAGAGTTTAGCTTCGTTCTTTGAATGCACATCCTATCATGGCTCCTTCCCAGGCTTTCTTCATAAATACGATCTCTGCGCATGCTCTTCCCTATGTTCTTCGTCACCGTGATAGTGACTGTGAACAAAGGAGGTTTTCACAACTTGAAACCTTGCAAAACACGAAAACACATTAAGAAAACATGCACGGGGAGGGTGGCGTGGATGACTATGAAAATGGCAGCGTGGCATGGACGAGGACGATGAATGCAAAGGATGCTGTGGCGGAACGTAGTGGATCAGCGGGAGATGCAGTCGAAGGTGGCCAGAATGGAAATTTAAATGCAGAACCTTATAATTTGACATTAGAATGGAATATATATAAAGGGACGGACGAAAAATGTGATGAAACACGAGGAATGGGTGACGTGGCGGGACCCGGTCAATGGTGGGCGTGCATTAAATCTGGACCGCCCGATCTCAGGAAGAGATGGACGATTGAGGACATGTCAGAGGGTGACAGATGGTGGGCTAGGGGATCTATTTGCCTTGGTTTAACTCCCACGTAGCTTCGTGGTGCGACTACTGTCATATGGTCCGCCCCAAATCGGACGGTGTACAACAATATCGCGCCAGATCTGTGGACGAACGTTAATGCGCGATGGAGGGTGGTTTATGAATAGTGCGCGGGGCCATGCATCATGCGATGAGTGGAATCGTTCCGAAATGAAAAATACCGCCCACCTCCCAAAGGCGGTGCACTAGATACTGCCGGTTTCTACACAGTGTTTTGGCACAGGGACCACCAAGGCAGATGAATATGGACCGTCGGATCTACGGATTGAACGGACGGTGGATTATGCGATCGGGCGGTGAAAGGAGTGGGTCACGAGCGCGGCGGTGATCTGCGATGACCATCTGATCTATCCAGATCGATGGCTAATAATGCTCCCAATATCCATCTGCGGTAAGCGCTCTCCGGGCTAGCGCTTGGTTCTAGTGCCCAGGTCACGTGGGGGGAAAAGTTAAGGGGGATGGATGAAAGGGGCTGGGCCTTAATATAAGGTGGAAAGTGGGTTTTTGGGCCCTTTTAACGCTTTTTAAGGCTAGGAAAAGGTAACGATAGAGGGAAAAAGGGGAAAATAGGCCAAACAAGGGGTATGTGTAGGATTTATAGGGGATCCTGGGGAGGATTTAGAGGGTAAGAGGGGAATTTAAAAGGGGAAAAAGAGGGTGGAAAGTGGGGTTTAGTGGGAATAAAATAGGAGGAAACAGAGGCTTAATGGAGATGAAATAGGAGGGAAAAGGAGGCCTTTTGGGCATTCTCTTCACAAATAGAGAGGCTTTAGAACTGGAAACAATAGTGAGGATTTTATCAAAGGACAAAGTCACAAGGAGGCTTCAAGGATGATGTGTTTTTAGAGGAAATGCATTCCTTGAAGGCTCGAAAAACAATTTAGCCCCCTATTTGCTTGTCAAAAAATTCATAGGGGGCTAACACATTATATATGTATATTTATAATTACATTTCTATTTTAATTAAAAAAATTTATTTAATATGGCAATGATTCAGAGAGAACAGGAGCAACAGCAACAACAACAAGCAGAACAATATGACATGATTTGCCAATGGGAGGCGAGAGAGAGGGAGAGAGATGGATGCCCTCGCCCTATTACTGCAGATACCTAGGAGATCCCTAAGCAGGTAGGCCTCGTCAAGTTCTATGAGGAGGCTATTTTCAGCCTAAAGGCCCATAGTGTGCTTTTGAGACATATTATCGGCAGGTGGAATGCCCACTGACTGGCTTTTCAGGTTGGTCCTAACCAGTGGTACATACCCACTAAGGAGGACATTTATTTTATTACAAGACTATCAAGGAGAGGGGTGGATTTTCCCTCATTCCCAGATGTGCCACCTGGTTGTTTAGCAAGGAGTCAGTTTGTTTACTCCCAGAGATACATTGGAGCACATGTATTATCTCCTTCAGAGTTTTATGTACCTAGAGGTTAGTTATGTATAGGTGCTTTTGGTAGACAGGACGTGCAGTGCCTCTCTATTATCGCTTCAATCATTTCGCACAACACCAGTGACAGGCAACGCATTAGTTGCTCGCTTTTATATTACGTTGATTCTTTAGTACAACAACCATGACTTGTCAAGTGGTCTGCCATTTTTTTGCGATAGTTTTGTATGGCCTTAGTTAGATGTTGTGCTCATGCACAAGGGAGGGCCAACTTCCCTTTTGCTTCAGAGCTGTTTTGTTTATTTTTTGAGAGGTTTCCAGAGATGTGACCTAGTTTTGTTTGATAGCCTCGTAGGCCGATGTTCGAGGCTCTAATGCGCATGTGGGGGCAGATGATGCCCAAGAGGGGAGACACTATGTTTCTAGCGAGGATATCACATGATTCACTAGACTTACTATCCAGCGTTGGTGAGCTGCATCCCTTCATTATGGTCCCATGTCCTTATGCTAGACTAGATTGGCGAGGGTGTCCCAACATCCTCTTCACTCCTGATGAACCGCCATATGATAGAGGTAATATTACTGTTTTATTTATATTTATTCTAACATGTTCTTTAACTTGTTTTTATTAAATTGTGTAATGAAATTGTCTAATTATTGTTGTGTACTTGTATATATTTTGCAGACATTGGCTCTTTTGATGGCGATGAGATGCCGGATCCACCACATGATCCAGGTGTCGATCCTGATGATTACAATTAGGAGATGGCTGATGCGCTGCCGGAGGATGAGGCCAGTGGTGCAGTAGAGATACGTGTTGATCCTCATGCCTCATGGTGCACCGGTATCGCCTTTTGCTAGGTGTGGTCGACTTGAGACCAGATACCAGATGGAGTTGGGCAGCCAACTCTCTGGATTGATTTCATCTGCGGGCATCAGGCCCGTTCATTACAGAGAGATACAGGGTGATGATATATTGTTACAGATGTGGATAGGCATGCCGCATGACATGTACGACCTGATGAGGCATGTCATAAGAGCTATGACAGTTGTTATGCAATTGAGGAGGATTTTCTATAGCTATAGGCATAGTCAAGTTGCGGCACGCGATGGATAGTCCGCCAGCAGCGACTTAGATGCATCTCATGATCATTCACCTCGCGGCACACCTGATGATCAGCATGAGGCTCCACTGCCAACATTTGACACTAGTCATCATGGAGATGAGGCTGGACCATCGGCCACATCCAGTCAACAGCCTAGCGCAACATCCATCATGAGTACTAGTCACGATCATCATGAGTAGGCTGGACCATTGACCGCCGAGGCTACAGTACTATTGACTGAGTAGGCTGCCTCCACTACTATTGTGCCTCATATTGATCATGTTGTACTACCACTAGCGGATGCATCCATGAGTACTAGTGATCATGATGATCATGAGCAGGCTAGTCGACCATCGACTGTCGAGGCTGCACCCAGCTTTACTAAGCAGGCTGCATCCACTTTTACTAGTGTTATTGATGTTGTTATACTACCACCAGTGCCTGATCCATGACATTTATATTACAGTTGTATATTTTTAACATTATATATATATATAGTCCATGTATTTTATGTTCATGTTGCAGTTGTACTTAATTTTCATGTTGATGATCATCATGATGTGGCGCATATTGTTAGTCATGTTAGATATGTTCATTTAATGTTTAGCTTGCAGATAGATGTGTATATGTGATAGGGGCATGAGTTATTTGACATTATATTGAGATGTATATTTTATGTTTATGTTTTGATGTTTTAATATATAATGTTAATTTGATGTTAATTGAATGTGTTTATTAGTCGAATATGATGTTTGTACGATGGTTATCATGATCATGATGATGTTTATTAATTAATTTAATATTATTAAATGACCATGATATTTATTAAATATTATGTCGTGAATGTAATTGTAATTTAAATTTTAATTCTATGTAGAATTGTAAAATTGTATTTGTATTTGTACTAATTGTAATTTTAAGTGTAATTGTATGTAAAATATTTATTAATGTAAAATTTTAATTGTAATTGTAATATTTAATTTATTCTAAAATGATTGTAATTGCATATATGAAAAATTGTAAAATTGTAATTGTAATTGTAATTGTATGTAAATTTCACAAAATGTAATTGTATTTGTAATTGTAATTTTAATTTTAATTGAATTGTATGTAAAATATTTGTAAAATTGTAATTGTAACTGTAAATGTAATTCTATGTAAAATTGTAAATGTAATTATATTTGTAACTGTAATTTTAATTGAATTGTCTGTAAACTATTTGTAAAATTGTAATTGTAATTATATCTAAATTGTAAATGTAATTTTATGTAAAATTAAAATTGTAATTATAATTCTAATCGTAATTCATGTATATGAAGTTAATGTAAAATTGTAATTGTAATTTTAATTCTAATTGTACTTATAATTTTAATTAATGTAATTGTATGCAAATATTAATTTGTAAAATTTTAATTGTATTAATGTGAAATGATTTTATTAAAATATTTAAATTTGTAAATTTTCAAATAATTGTAAAATAACAAATCTAGAATTATACGAATTTTTGTAACATAAAGTTTAGAAAATAATGAAAATAAATTCATGTACTTTATAACTATCATTATTTTATTATGATCTTACATATATAAAGTTTAGAAAATAATGAAAATAAATTCATGTACTTTATAATTATCATTATTTTATTATAATCTTACATACAACCAAAAATAAAAATAAAAAAACTTTAAAAAGTCTGGTGCGCTTATCATCCTAACAGGCCCCGGTGCGTCGTATTAATACAACGCGCCAGTGCGTCACATTTCCGTGCACCGGAAACGAATAAACACAAATTAAAAAAATGCAACTCTATTTTGTTTAAGTTAAAAAAAAGCGGCAATTTGAAAAATGGGCAGCAAAATATTTTCGAAAATCTAATTTGATAAAATAATTCTTTAAATACTAAAAAATTTTCATTATTTCACTATTTTTGCTAAACATTTTCAGGTATATTTTTGCAGGAGAGCATGAGGGCACTGTGGATGACAAAATACATTCAAACAGAACTATTCAGACAATGAAAAACTAAAACTCTGGTGATTCAAATGCTTTATCATAGAATTTCAAACCATTTCGTGATTAAATTTAATTCTTTTTTAAACTTTTTTCTGCAATTTTTTATTTTTTCCTGCATTTTTATCAATTTTTACCCTAAACCCTTCATTTTTTTGTTTTTTCCCTTTCTTCTCCCTATTTCTGTGATTTCAGAATTAGATTTTTTCATTTTAGATTGACGTCCAACCCACGGGACGACTTGCATAGTCGAATCCCAATCCATTCGGCCATTGCGTGAATTTTTGAAAAAATGGATTTTTCTTTATCGGTGCGCCCTACATATGCCACCACACCAATGCTCTGTATTATTACAGCACACCGCCCAAGTTCTGTGTCGTAAAAAATTGAAAACATTTTTTAAATCCGTGTGCCAAATCTGAAATAGGGCAACAATGCTCTCTTTAACTAGGAAATCACCGTATGGTGTATTACATCGTTTTTGCGGTGCGTTTATAATACCCCACGCACCATTAGGTATATTAAATTTTTTTGCGGTGCGTTTATAATACTGAACGCACCGTATGGTGTATTATACTGTTTTGAGGTGCGTTGTTAATATATCCACGCACCGGCGGCGGTGCAGATTTAATGAAAGGCGCACCGGTGTCTCGAGATTTATTTTCTACGTGAAATGTTGAGAATTTATTTATAAATATATTAATGAATGATATGCTACAGGTTTCAGATTGATAAATAAATGACTGAAAAAATATCAAGTAACAAAAATCCTGTTAACACATCAAGAAAAGAAAGAAAGGCAAGTTATTTGTAAATTCTTTATAAAAAATATTATTTTTGAACTATATGTAACTTTAATTAATATGTATTTTTTACTGTGTATCATGCAGAGCCACAAAATAACGAAGCTCGATATGATTATTTCTGATCTAGGACTAGAAGAGCGTAAAATTTTAATGGAAAAATTGTAAAATGATGAATCAAGTGAATGAAACAATAGTATTGATCCAATATGAGTTTCTTTTTTTAGTTATCATTAATAACATACTTAAAATTATTAGATAACATGTGTCAAATAGTCTAATAATTCACATCTGTTTAATGTTGTATAGGGACCAACAACTCAGAAAAGGAATGTTGTTCTAATAAAAGAAAAAAAATAGAACATGCAAATGAAAATGAATTGCTACTTAAAATTATTAGATAACATGTGTCAAACAGTCTACTAATTCACATCTGTATAATGTTCTATAGGGACCAACAACTCAAAAAATGAATGTTGTTCTAAGAAAAGAAAAAAAATAGAACATGCAAATGAAAATGAATTGCTACTTGACTCATCTAAAGTGGTGCTGGAAGTTAATGAAAGGGGGAAAAACTTTTACAAAAGTTTGAGGGATCTAGTGGAACGAATACAACAACGTGCTTCAAATGTAATATGTAATGATTGAATTTTTGATCATTAGGTACAATAAATAAACAATTTAGCATTAAATATTAATTTTCAAGAATTTTCTTACAGAAAAGAAAAGAAAATGGAACCTATTCAGCACATAAAATAGGACGACAAGGAAGAAAATGGTTGATCTCTAAGTTTGTGAGTAATTGTCACCTTGTCAGAAATTCATTTTCTTGGTATAGGCACTACAAGGAAAAGACCCTCTAGTGGAGGTTATAAAGGAGATTTTTAGTGTTATAAAATTGGCCAAAATTTTCAAAAAAACATATGCTACCACATATGTTCTGGTAACGTTTCAGGTTTTCATAATATGTTACCACTTCAAATCAATCAACACAAATACATTTTCAAAGTTCCTTGGAATGACTACATGCTTGACCAAATCTTTCCTGGAACAACGAATGCTGAAGACGCCTTCCAAGAGGCCATGGCACCTATTTCCAAATTTTTCACTATAATATACATTGATGACATTGTAATTTTTTTAGGAGCCGATGAATAATCCCTTATTCACCTAAACAGTTTCTTTCACAGAAACAAGGTTTGGAAATAAAACTCAAAGAAGAAATATAAAGAAATCTTGTATCATGCCCTCAAAAATAGTTAGTCATGTTCCTTATCTACAAGAGCTGAATGAAAAAGGGTTGATGGATGATCCTGTGGATGACAGGGTAATCAAATACCATGGCCATTTAGAGCCTTAGTTGGAATTTCTCATGGATTGTACATACCACTGTTTGATGAAAATATATAAAGAGAAATAATAATAATAATAAATAAATAAATAAAATAGAAAAATGGAAAAGAGGGCAGATTTGAAAAGAGGTAAAGCCCCATACCCAAAAAATACAACTACTGAAAGTGTGTAAGTCTAAATACCACTACTAGTTCATAAATAAGTCTTGTTTCAGTCATCTAGCCTAATCATGGCTGAAACATGTTTTAAATTTATTGTTGATAAGTTAGTGAAAGATAGTTGGTCAAATTATTCAAGCTTGACTGGTCAAAAGATAGATTAGGGAAAAAAGATACTGGTTCCACATGCTTAAAACAAAACCAAAGATAAAAATAGGGACGAATAGAAAACAATGTATCCTAGCCCTGATTTTTCTAGTCTTATTTTGTACAAAAATAACATTTGTGTGCAACTTGTTTCTATGCCACAATGCTCATGGTAAGTCAGATTATCTAATCCTGATTTAACCATGTTTTCAATTTCATGCTTATAGCTTAGCGAATGAATCCTGTCAAACAATTAAACCTTGATAGTTGAATAGTATACGTAGAGAATCAAAGGAGTTCATTAGCATAATCTAAGCTTTGGGAAGAAATTAGGTAGAAGTAGATAGTTTGTTTTGCTTTTAAAATAAAAGTTGTTAAGGTTGCTAGTCCAAATGCACCCAAAGAAGAAAAAATGTTAGGCAAGTAGGTTGGGTAGGTAGAGATGAAGTTGAGCTAATCATATCTTTCAGATTATTGAAATCATAGCTTCAAGCAAGCATCAACAAGAGAAAATAGGTAAAAATATTCCTAATGGACGAGGCAATGGTCTCCATAAAGCTAGAAATCTGAAGTTCTGGACACCTCCTGAAAAGGAGCCGCCCTCCCCAAGTGGAGCCACTGTTAGTCATCAGTAATTTTTTCCCTTCATAGATGACTAAATGATTTCCCTAGATTTATAGAAACAAAGTTCATGAACATTGTGAGTTTTAGAAATCTCACTGCCTTCATCATCCTTAAGGTAATTTTTCGTTATTTCATATTCCATCATGTCAAGATTTTCTTACCAACCCAGAAAACCCATTAGAAGCTCATGTCACTCATTTTATCTATATTTGTCACCTTTGAACCAAATCCTTTGTTTTGTTTTGCCAAAACCCCCCACTTCTACCTAAGGCCACCAATCAAACAACCCTGTTGTGTCTCTCCAAAATAACCCAAGTATTGATGGTCTCAAACTATCTATGTAGGCCCTTTAGATAAATCAAATACATTGGATTTTGAATATTCAATACATCAGTTTATCATAAACCCTATCTTACACTTGATGACCCCAAATTCTAAGTTTCAGTGCAAAATCCAAGTCCAAGGAACCTTCCACTAGGTCACCTAGGGTTTCACAAAGTCATAGGGTGGATTTGGTATCCTAAAAACTCTGTTTTTCCTGTATGAAGAAACTGCATTCAAAGAAGAAAGGGAAAAGTGATTTTGTCCAAAAATCATCAAAGAGGTCATTCAAGGAAGCCCTTTTGGCCTAAAGCACAAATATTGGAAGGGGACAACTGCCCCTGGCTCACATTTTTGCAAAATAATCAAATGGCCATCAACCTAGCAAAAGGTAAGGTAATGGGGGAAATCATCACAAGAAGACCACCAACAAAAAAGAGAAAGTAGCAAGCATATGTTTGAAGAGAATCAGGGTTTGTGACTGCTTTTCAGTACTAGGGTTACAAGGGCAAAGGTCACCTCAACTCCTTCAAGTGCACATTAAAGACTTTTAGAAATAATTAATGAGCTTTTAGAAGTGTTTGAGAACTTAGAAGACAACACAGTTTACTTTTTTATAACAGCCCTAAAACCTAGGAGCTCAGGAAGATGGACAAAAATGGTCAAATGATTACAAAGGGCCTCCTTCATAACAACATATGGAATTTCAAGGGTTTCAAGTTGCCCTCTAGGGTTTGACAAAGAGGCACCGATTCCACCTAATCAAAAGGTAAAATTAGAGGTCTTAGAGGGATCAAAGGAGGCAAACATAAGCTATAATTAACTACACCAAAAGAAGAAAGATGATAAAGAGTATCAATGCAAGAGCTTTACTTTTCAAAATACAGTCAAAAGCCTCTTTAAAAATATCAAGAAGAAAGCAAGCATGAGGTGAAAAGACAGTGATCAAAGGAAAAAGTTGTGTAGGCACCTGCAAAACATAAGTGGCCAAGGGGAAGACACAAAAATAGTTTAAATTTCTCACCTCCCCAACCAGAGATACATCAGTGTCAAAGTGTTTTGAGGAGCAGATATATCATTGGTTTAAAGCAGAGTAGTAAAACCTCCAATGAGGGTCTCCTTATCAAAAGTATATTTTGCCAGAGATAGATTAGCCATGAGTGACACTTCTGTAGAACTGTTAAGGATGGCTACCTACAGGAATATTGGTAAGGACAAAAAAACCTAATATTTTCTCACCGTGATGGCACACATGAAGACTAAAGGGGTTGTTGATGACTTGATGCTAGGGTTTTCACACCAAAAAGTCTCCATTGATTCACAGTAAAAAAACATGACAGGATGAAAGTTAGAGGAAGGGAAAATTTCTTCTTTTAGTCTATCCACCAAGAAATCAAAAGGCCTAAAGGATGTGTTATCACCCTAGTAATTCTCAGGTTATGGGATGGGGATTTTTGTAGTTAAGAACACCAGGGGTAGCCAAGAACCGGTTTTAGAATTCAGGATCTAGCCTTCCTGAGTTTCGGAGAGGGATCTCTCCTTAAAATTTAGCTTTGTTTTGGTAAAGGGTTTTAGGCTAGCTATGAGTGAGCAATAGGAATTTTTTTGAATATGTGGTGGGAATAAAAAGCATTTCAAGGTAAACCAGAGGGATCTACCATAACATTGGGCTATGGAGTCAACTCTCTAGGCAAGCAGAGCTAAGAAATAAGACTTAAAGATGAAAATTTACTAAGGGCAGGATATATGACTTTCTAAGGCTTTGTTGATGGAATGGGTGAAATCTGAAAAAAATGGCACTTAAGAATCCTTAAGTTATAGACAAGAGGATTGAAGGAGGAGATCAAAATGAGACCTAGAGCAATTAAGAATTCTATAGTCCGATTATCAAGAAGAAAACATAAAAATGCCAACTAGTTTAAAACAGAGAGCTTATTATCACTAATTCTGTTTAATTTCTCCTTAGTTTATCATTACAGAATAGAAACACATCAAATTAATGTTTGTAAACTTTAAATAATAACACTGAAAATAGGAAAAATTACGAGACTTATCTTGTCACCACGAGAATCCTTAGTTATGATGTCTCTAATCTTGTTTCCAGACTGCTGCTTCGCTAATTGGCTCACACCAACTTCAATATGTCCAGAAAAATGACTATAATTGTCTTAATAAATTTTATTCCACACAAAATACTTCCAAGAGTGAAGTATTTATACAAATTCTAAACTAAAATATCTTAAAAAAATATCAAGATTGGTTCACAAATCTCTCCAACTGTTTTACATAAATAGAACTTAAGTAAAGGAAACTCAAAATAATGCATCTATTTGGCACTATTTTTTATGTATAGGTGATGAAAAAGAGGAGAATTCGAATTTGATTCAACTCTTAGTTGATGATGAGGCATTCAAGTCACTAACTGCTTCCTTTCTTTGTGCATTCTGCTCCAGGAATTCTGCAAACTTGGGGTCCAATGATATCTTTTTATTTCTCAATCCGTAATAGATATGTAAAAAGTGAAAGAGGTTATTGTATATAAATATGTTGGTGAGATACAACTCTTTCAATTTCCTAAAATTCCTCTCCAGTTGTGCACAATAGGCTCTGCAAAAATATGTGTAAAACAGAGTTTTACAGAGTCTGAAAAATAGCCTGTAAAGAAGTGCATGTATCTCTGATTCTAAAATCACTGTGACAAATGTGAGATAGGTTTTTGTAGATGGGTCTCTTAGGAACAAAAAATTCCTTCAGTTTTGTATGATGTATTTCTTATTGGCCACAATATGTTTTGCAAAATTATGACTTAACAGGATTATTTTGCAAAAATTTCTCTCCAATATTGTTTACTATTTCCCAATCCATAATGGTTGTTAGAGAAGTGAGAGAGGTTTTTGTAGTTGGACACCTTAAGAACATAAAAATCCTTCAGTTTTTCCAAATTAATCTTGGATTGATCACAATAGTCTCTGCAAAAAAATGACTAAAACATGAAATTTCTGCAAAAAAGTTTCTTCTTGTTATGTTTTCATCTTTTCACCCTTTTTGTTCTTTTAACTGTTTTACTTTCACTTTAGATAAAATTCATTGTTGGTGAAAGTATTTTCATCTCTTTTTACCATTTTACTGCCTCTGTGTTTACTTTTACTGTTTACCTTTGACTGCTTTGTAACTTTGTTTTGAGCTTTCACTCTGACTTATACCTTATACACTTTAACCACTGATACTCTTTTGATTGTTCTGTTTTCAGTGTCATTGTGAATTATGATTTCACTTTCAACATTAACTTTGAAAATTTCATCATTATGACTTCTCTCTAACTTAATTTTTTTCTTTCTTTGTATACAAACTGTTTGTTGAATGAAGATATTGAGTTAAAATCTGAGAATTTGGAGCAAACAATTTTGTCAACTAGTATTGAAATTGTTGGTTCAAATCCATATTCTGATAATAACCTGCAAAAATAAAACACTTTGTTAATGAAATCCAGGTTTGCAGGAAAGCGATTGTAGGCTTTTTGAAAGACCTGTGGAATGAGATCAGTCTATGAAGGTTTAACTCTATTTTTTAGGCATTTTGGATAGCTACTGCAAGATTATATTGTTTGCAGGAGTTATTCACTTTAACAGAGATGAAACAGAGTAAAGTAGGAAATGGATGGCTTTATTTTTGGCATTTTTTGCTCAATTAGGTTTTCTGAATTGGTTTTATTGAAAAGAGGGAATATCAAGGTAATTCAGAGGTTTTAGTTGTTCAGATTCTTGATTTTAATCTTTAAACTGTGAAAATTGAGGAAATCGGCTTTAAAAAGGTTCACAGTCGAAGACATGGATTTTTGGTTTGTAACAATCTTCAATTCAGTTGTATTCAGTTGGAAAAAGTCGTGGAGATTCTCTGAGGACGAATTTCAAAGGAAATGGCTCTTAAAATAGCAACTGGTTCACAGGAGGCTTTGTAACAGGCTCGCAGTGTTTTGTTTGGTATATATGTGAAATGTGATGGAAATAAGGCTCTGCGGAGGTTTCAAAGGTTTAAATGGTGAAAATAGGTAGAATGTGATAAAAAACATTAAGTTCTAATGTATTAAACCATAGGTAGAATCATAGTTTAATCACATTAACTGCAGGTTGGGCGGGAGCAGTTTTGTCTTGGGCTGGCGGTTTATCGTGCGGCTCTGAAGTGGTAAGTGGTAATTCACTTTTTGAACGTGAATCAATCATATAATGACACATCGACATGGGGTGGTTTGGGAAAACCACCCATATCGCGCAGATTTTACAAAACATTGATCGAGCACTTAAGTTGTGCGATAAAGGATATCGGCCGTTAGATCTAACTTTCAAAAGCGAAGGGTCCAAATTTAAAACAAAGGTGCGGGGAAAGGGCTTATCGGGTTCAATTTGGGCTCGGATTAATGGAATGATGATGATCGAATAGGTAATATTCAACACGATGGGGGAGGATGGGAATGAAATAGATTTATCGCGTTTGTTTGGAACCGTTGGATTATATGAGTTTTGAAGATCGGAGGGTTAGAATTGAGCCTGATGGGAAAAAGAATTATGCTGAGTTTTATATATAAATCAGACTTTTCCAATCAAAAATTGATCGGAAGGGGTATTAAAAATGGATTTAACCAAGGTTAATGTTTGCAGTGAAGGGATATGTATTGGGGGAAAGATTTTGTTATATTTTTAACCTTAGGTTAAGGGGGTAGGGAAGGAAAATAAACAAGGGACAGGGGTATGAAGTTTAGTTTGAACGAAACTTCGGGTTTTCAATATTTTTTGCTTTAAACATATATTTAAACATGTTTAAAGATTTTTGCATATATTTTTATTATATAGTAGTTAAATCAATGTGATTTACTTACCATAGGGGCGGAATTTAATATAAAGATATATTTAGCCAAAGGGGTTGTAATGTGGGTGTTTTATTTAAACATGTGGGGATTCAATAACTTTGGCTAAACTTATAATACATGGGCTTTTGGGGTTATTATATAAAAAGGAGCTATATACAATAGGAAAATGTTATTTCTATAGGGAGTTAATATATAAATTAAGGTTAATATGAAAATATGACAAGGTATACTCAAAACACTTAAACATAACCAAGTAAAGTGAAGTTTAAAAGATAATTTGCATTAATCTTATCACTTTAACTTAAGATATAATGTAATTTTGAGGGTTTAATGTTTCTCATGTGATGATGGAAATTAGTCAAATGGGAATTATAATGTATTTAAGTAAAATGAGGTTTTACTTAGGATTATTTATGGAAATGAATGCATGAAATGGAGTAATGGTGTGATTTTAAGGATTAATATAGACATTTTACACTTTCAACTGATCAGTCATAGAGCCTTGGGTCCGGTCCCAACAAAAGTCAAGGAAATGCCTTGAGCCTTTCTGACAGATAGTTTAGAATGTTTCATGACTATGGGAAGGGGAAGTTAGTTATTTTGTAGCCCATGATGAATGATATTTACATTGAGATTTCTCACCTTCTTCTACCTACCCAACTTATCATGATAACATTTTTTCTTCCTTTTTAGTAAGGTGCATTTGAGCTAGCAACCTTCACAGCATTTAATCTTTCTGAAAGCAAATAAAACTGCCTAATTCTACACTTATTTCATCTATGAATCCAGATTAAACTGTTGGATTCACTTTATTTCTCTACCTAACTACTGAATTGTCATGATTAAACTGTATGACAATTCATTATTCTCTATCTATAACAAGTGAAATTGAAACATGACAAGTCAAGATTAAACTGTTTAACTCATCATGGACTATGGCATTTATTGACACTCTGCCATAGTCAAAAGGTAAAACTTAGTGGCATTTATGCTTGCACACTTTTATGTTTTATTCATTTTTATTTAGGGGTCTTTTATTTTTTCTAAGTCCTTTGATTTTTCTTTTAGGACTTTTTACCCTCTTTTTCGATTTTTTAATTTTTTTTTTACAAAATATGTGAATACAACTTGCAGGAGGCAAAGTATGTACATATTTACAAGACTACCATCAGTCAAGTCAAAATTATGAATCCTATATTTATAGGTTGCTAACATCGGCTTCACTTGGGGATGGCATTTCCTGGTGAAATGTCAAGAACTTTGAGATCCGTAGCCTTCATCTTTGACCTTTGATGATCTTAGTAGGTGTCTTCTGTCTTCTGAAAATTGAAATATGATCTGAAACTAAAACAACACAAAACAATTTTCAAACCAACTTATAGATCTTAAACATCTTTTGGACCTCATCCTTGGCTTTAAATCTTAATGAAAAAACTAGCTGAAAATTAAAAACTAAAAAATAATGCTCAAAATTATGAGCTTATTGGCACTCATCTACCTACTCTAATCTACTAAAAATCTTATTGAATCAATTAATACAAAAATTCCAATGAAGTCAATCAAGTAGTTGTAAAAATAAATGGATAACTTGACTGCTTGTGATCAAAATTGGAAGTATACTATGATCATGTGCCTTTATAATCAATGATAAGATGTGAAATGGAAATTGCTGATATATTTGATCCTCATAGATAAAACATGTTTGTACATTTGAGCTAAAAATATTCTCCATATAATTTGCTATAGGATCATTAAAATCATAATGTATGATTTGTGCTTCTAGGCTTTCAATGACTAGTTGCTCAGTTGTATTCTTAATATTAATCCTTGAAACTATTTCTTCAGTCTTGTGTTTGAAAGAATAATCATCCTCAAAATGCAAGTCAAAAGATAGTAGAATTTCCTCTTTCTTAGGAGAAGGAATATTTTCAAAGAATTCTTTAGGATTTCGGAAATTGTATGACTGAATTTGAGAATGCAAAAGTTTAATTTCATTTTCATAATTTTCAGAAATTATCTCAAGAACACATATTTTCAGTTTAGGAGAATATTTTCTTGATTTCAAAAAAAGAAAGAAAGCTCTTAAAAAATCCTCATCAAGCTTAAGTTCTAATATCTCATCCCTCAAAATAGATAGTGATTGTTTTGTGAAATTATCATAATTATCATCATACTGATCATATTTAGGAAAATCTTCAGAAGAAGGAATGTCATAAATTATAAACATTGGATCAACATTTTTCTCTTCCAACAATCCTGATAGATCTGGATTAGTTTGATTGCATTCTGTTTGAAAATCATTGTTTTGTTCAATAGGTGTGCTATCAAGAAATGGGCCTTTTTGGGAGGATAAAATAACATGAGCATCAACCTGTTCTTCTATTTCTTCATGGATAAAAACTTTAGTACATTCATAAACCTTAGAATAAGTAGAAACAATTTCTTCATTATGTAAATATTTTGAGGATGGTTGCGTGTTTAGAAGCAAATTGATTTCTTCTTCGGTGAGCGGGGGTGGGAATATCTGAATTCTTAGATTGAAATGACAATTGTTTTTTCTCTTATCTAAAATTTGATCCTGAGGTTTAATATTTTCTTTAACTTCATTCAAAACATTAAATTAAACATCATTTGTTAATACAGAGGGGTTTTGTGGATCTTGATTCATCTCCTGATCTATTTCATCTTTGTTTAACTCCTCTTGATTATTATGACATTTAACTTGAGAATGAAAATTCTAGACTTATTCTAATAAATCTTCAGGATGCCAATTTTCAAAATCTTCATCAATATTTTTAAGGTAATGTATAAGATCTTCAGCTTGATCACAACAATTTTCAGCTAATGATAAAGATGGAAAATATTCTTTCTAATGCTCATAAAATACCTTATGAAAATATTTTAGAGAAAACAAACAGGTTTGAGAGCTTCATACCATTCCCTTGCTTTTCCTTCTAAGGTTTCCATGAATATCTTCATGAGGAAATCCTCATGCCAATCACCCTTCAATCTTGATGAGTGTATATGAAATTTACTGAGATGTAGTAAAGGATCATCAATATTCTCATCTTGAAACATGGGTATATTTTCACCCCAATTTACCTTCGGTAGTTTGTGTGGAAATATATGTATTTGATCTTTGCTCATGGGAGCATATCTTCGTTTTATTCTTGGATCATCTTGAAAATCAGCCATAACGAAAGGCCACGGTTTCTGTACAACCAAGTTAGATCCTTATATAAAATATAATACATATTGAAAAACTTTCTTAACGAGAAAGAACATAATGTCTTGGATTAAGATCCAAGTTGAAAGCCTGATCTTTCCATATTTTCTTCCAGGTTCATTCCTCCAGTGGAGTCTTGATTGTGAAATTGGTGTGGAGTCGCCAGGTGGATGATTTTAAACTTTGTGTGTCTGATCACTGTCCACCATCATAGATCAGATATGTACCTGTAAAATATCTATAAAGAAAAGGTTAGTTTCCCCAGTAGATTTGTCATTATATTACCCACAACCTTTAAACTTAATCTTAAAGTAGAAAAGATATGGTTAAAAATATTCCTTCAAGATTAAACTTAAAACTGGAGAGTGGTTAGTTCCCCAGTATGGTCGCCAGTATGTTATCACCCTAGTAATTCTCAGGTTGTGGAATGGGGATTTTTGTAGTTAATAACACCAGGGGTAACCAAGAACCGCTTTTAGAATTCAGGATCTAGCCTTCCTGAGTTCCAGAGAGGGATCTCTCCTTAAAATTTAGCTTTGTTTTGGTAAAGGGTTTTAGGCTAGCTATGAGTGAGCAATAGTACTTGTTTTGAATATGTGGTTGGAATAAAAAGTATTTCAAGGTAAACCAGATGGATGTACCAGAACATTGGGCTATGGGGTCAACTCTTTAGGCAAGCAGAGCTAGGAAATAAGACTTAAAGATGCAAATTTACTAAGGGCAGGATAGATGACCTTCTAAGGATTTGAATAGGCTATGTTGATGGAATGGGTGAAATCTGAACAAAAGGGCACTTAAGAATCCGTAAGTTACAGACAAGAGGATTGAAGGAGGAGATCAAACTGGGGCCTAGAGCAATTAAGAATTCTATAGTCCGGTTATCAAGCAAAAAACATAAAAATGCCAACTAGTTTAAAACGGAGAGCTTATTATCACTAATTTAGTTTAATTTCTCCTTAGTTGATCATTACAGAATAGAAACACATCAAATTAATGTTTTTAAACTTTAAAGAATAACACTGAAAACAGGAAAAATTATGAGACTTATCTTGTCACCACGAGAATCCTTAGTTATGATGTCTCTAATCTTGTTTCCAGATTGCTGCTTCGCTAATTGACTCACACCATCTTCAATATGTCCAGAAAAATGACTATAATTGTCTTGAGAAATTTTATTCCACACAAAATACTTCCAAGAGTGAAGTATTTATACAAATTCTAAACTAAAATATCTTGAAAAAATATCAAGATTGGTTCACAAATCTCTCCAACTGTTTTACATAAATAGAAATTAAGTAAAGGAAACTAAAACTAATGCATCTATTTTGCACTATTTTTTATGGATAGGTGATGAAAAATAGGATAATTATAATTTGATCCAACTCTTAGTTGATGATGAGGCATCCAAGTCACTAA
Source organism: Pinus albicaulis (assembly GCA_034641835.2). NCBI lineage: Eukaryota > Viridiplantae > Streptophyta > Pinopsida > Pinales > Pinaceae > Pinus > Pinus albicaulis. The sequence continues at coordinate 69,565,536 of CM076571.1, read as the reverse complement.
CTGCTTCCTTTCTTTGTGCATTTTGCTCCAGCAATTCTGCAAACGTGGGGTCCAATTATATCTTTTTATTTCTAAATCCGTAATAGATATGTAAAAAGTGAAAGAGGTTATTGTAGATAAATATGTTGGTGAGATAAACCTCTTTCATTTTCCTAACATTCCCCTCCAGTTGTGCACAATAGGCTCTGCAAACATATGTGTAAAACATAGTTTTACAGAGTCTGAAAAATAACCTGTAAAGAAGTGCATGTATCTCTGATTCTGAAATCGTTGTGAAAAAAGTGAGATAGGTGTTTGTAGATGGGTCTCTTGGGAACAAAAAAATCCTTCATTTTTTTATTATGTATTTCTTATTGGCCACAATATTTTCTTCAAAATGATGACTTAACAGGTATGTTTTGCAAAAATTTCTCTCCAATATTGTTTACCATGTCCCAATCCATAATGGCTGTTAGAAACGTGAGAGAGGCTTTTGTAGTTGGACACCTAAAGAAAATAAAATTCCTTCAGTTTTACAAAATTCATATTTTATTGATCACAATAGTCTCTGAAAAACAATGACTAAAACATGAAATTTCTGTAAAATGTTTCTTCTTGTTATGTTTTCATGTTTTCACCTTTTTTGTTCTTTTAACCATTTTACTTTCACTTTAGATAAAATTAATTGTTGGTGAAAGTATTTTCATTTATTTTTACCATTTTACTGCCTCTGTATTTACTTTTACTGTTTACCTTTGACTTCTCTGTAACTTTGTTTTGACCTTTCACTCTGATTTTTACCTGATACACTTTAACCATTGATACTCTTTGATTGTTCTGTTTTCATTGTCATTGTGAATTATGATTTCACTTTCACCATTAATTGTGAAAATTTCATCATTTTGATCTCTCTCTGACTTAATTTTTTTCTTTCTTTGTATACAAACTGTTTGTTGAATGGAGATATTGAGTTAAAATCTGAGAATTTAGAGCAAACAATTTTGTCAACTAGTATTGAAACTGTTGGTCCAAATCCATATTCTGATAATAACCTGCAAAAATCAAACAATTTGTTAATGAAATCCAGGTTTGCAGGGAGGCGATTGTAGGCTTTTTGAAAGACCTGTGGAATGAGATCAGTCTATGAAGGTTTAACTCTATTTTTTAGGAATTTTGGGTAGCTACTGCAAGATTAGACTGTTTGCAGGAGTTATTCACTTTAACAGAGATGAAACTGAGTAATGTAGGCAAAGGATGGCTTTCTTTTTGGCATTTTTTTCTCTATTAGGTTTTATGAATTGGTTTTAATGAAAACAGGGAATATCAAGGTAATTCAGAGGTTTTAGTTGTTCAGATCCTTGATTTTAATCTTTAAAATGTGAAAATTGAGGAAATTGGCTTTAAAAAGGTTCATAGTCGAAGACAGGGATTTTTGGTCTGTAACAGTCTTCAATTCAATTGTATTCAGTTGGCAAAAGTCGTGGAGATTCTATGAGAACTAATTTCATAGGAAATGGCTCTTAAAATGGCAACTGGTTCACAGGAGGCTTAAAAATGGCATCGGGAGGCTTTGTAACAGGCTCGCAGTGTTTTGTATGGTATATATGTGAAATGTGATGGAAATAAGGCTCTGCAGAGGTTTCAAAGGTTTAAATGGTGAAAATAGGTAGAATGTGATAAAAAACATTAAGTTCTAATGTATAAAACCATAGGTCAAACCATAGTTTAATCACATTAGCTGCAGGTTGGGCGGGAGTGGTTTTGTATTGGGCTGGCAGTTTATCGCGCGGCTCTGAAGCGATAAGTGGTAATTCACTTTTTGAACACGAATCAATCATATAATGACACGTCGACATGGGGTGGTTTGGGAAAACCACCTATATCACACAGATTTTACAAAACATTGATCGAGCACTTAAGTTGTACGATAAAGGATATCGGCCGTCAGATCTAACTTTCAAAAGCGAAGGGTCCAGATTTAAGACAAAGGTGCGGGGAAAGGGCTTATCGGGTTCAATTTGGGCTCGGATTAATGGACTGATGATGATCGAACACGTAATATTCAACGTGATGGGGGAGGATGGGAATGAAATAGATTTATCGCATTTGTTTGGAATTGTTGGATTATATGAGTTTTGAAGACCGGAGGGTTAGAATTGAGCCTGATGGGAAAAAGAATTATGTTGAGTTTTATACATAAATTAGACTTTTCCAATCAAAAATTGATCGGGAGGGGTATTAAAAATGGATTTAGCCAAGGTTAATGTTTGCAGTGAAGGGATATGTATAAGGGGAAAGATTTGGTTATATTTCTAACCTTAGGTTAAGGGGGTAGGGAAGGAAAATAAACAAGGGACAGGGTTATGAAGTTTAGTTTGAACGAAACTTCAGGTTTTCAATATTTTTTTCTTTAAACATATATTTAAACATTTTTAAAGGTTTTTGCATATATTTTTATTATATAGTAGTTAAATCAAAGTGATTTACTTACCATAGGGGTGGAATTTAATATAAAGATATATTTAGCCAAAGGGGTTGTAATGTGGGTGTTTTATTTAAACATGTGGGGATTCAATAACTTTGGCTAAATTTATAATACATGGGTTTTTGGGGCTATTATATAAAAAGGAGTTATATACAATAGGAAAAGGTTATTTCTATAGGTAGTTAATATATAAAATAAGGTTAATATGAAAATATGACAAGGTATACTCAAAACACATAAACATAACCAAGTAAAGTGAAGTTTAAAAGATAATTTGCATTAATATTATCACTTTAACTTAAGATATAATGTAATTTTGAGGGTTTAATGTTTCTCATGTGATGATGGAAATTAGTCAAATGGGAATTATAATGTCTTAAAGTAAAATGAGGTTTTACTTAGGATTATTTATGGAAATGAATGCATGAAATGGAGTAGTGGTGTGATTTTAAGGATTAATATAGACATTTTACACTTTCAACTGATCAGTCATAGAGCCTTGGGTCTGGTCCCAAAAAAAGTCAAGGAAATGCCTTGAGCCTTTCTGACTGATAGTTTTGAATGTTTCATGACTATGGGAAGGGGAAGTTAGTTATTTTGTAGCCCATGATGAATGATATTTACATTGAGATTTCTCACCTTCTTCTACCTACCCAACTTACCATGCTAACATTTTTTCTTCCTTTTTAGTAAGGTGAATTTGAGATAGCAACTTTCACAGCATTTATTCTTTCTGAAAGCAAATAAAACCATCTAATTCTACACTTATTTCATCCATGAATCCAGATTAAACTGTTGGATTCACTTTATTTCTCTACCTAACTACTAAATTGTCATGATTAAACTGTATGACAATTCATTATTCTCTATCTACAACAAGTGAAATTGAAACATGACAAGTCAAGATTAAACTGTTTAACTCATCATGGACTATGGCATTTATTGACACTCTGCCATAGTCAAAAGGTAAACATTAGTGGCATTTATGCTTGTGCACTTTGATGTTTTATTAAATTTTCTTTTGGGGTCTTTTATTTTTTCTAAGTCCTTTGATTTTTCTTTTAGGAATTTTTACCCTTTTTTTATTTTTTTAAATTTTTTTACAAAATATGTGAATACAACTCGCATAAGGAAAAGTATGTACATATTTACAAGACTACCATCAGTCAAGTCAAAATTATGAATCCTATATTTATAGGTTGCTAACAGGATGCAGGGATGAAAACTCGAAGGTGAAAATGCCACAATGGTCACAAGATTTTTGTTTACAAGTTTTGAAGTTCATGGAAAGGAAAAAGTGAAGAAAGACTTTCAAAGAACACTAATGTCACTACCTGCCTATTTTCATCAAAACTTTGTCAAAATGACCTTTTATTTTCAAAGAAAAGGCTCATGTTTACACATGTGGGTTAAGAGCACAGTTTGATCTTGTTTGAAAAACTTGTCAATTTAAAGAGATTATCAAGATGCTCCAACAAGCAAAAAGAAAAAACCATATTTTAGAACTCTTCCACCTACAGGACAAAAAAACAAAAAGATAGTGAAAAAGTGAAGAGAAATAAACATTAGGAAGGTGGGTTTTGGCATGGAATTATTATTTTCAAAAAGGGTATAAAAGCCTCCTTTCCCTCTTCCCTCAACTCATTTGTGTCTTTGCAAAAGAAAGGAGAGCCGTTGAAGAAGTTTCTAAGGTTTTCTGCAAGTTTTCCTGAAAAATTCCAAGTGCTACACACCGATGGAGGTGTTATGCACCTGGCTATCAACGCTATGCACAGAGGAGGTAGCTGCAGTGTCAAAATACACTGCACTGCGCATCGAAGGGCAGGTGCTACGCACTGGTGAAGGCGCTGTGCACAGGCCCAGTCTGACGCGCAACTGCCCGCAAACCGACCTGACGCTACACATAGGAAGGCCCGACAGGAACAACCTATCGGGTGGGGCTACGCACAGAGGGATTTTTGGCCCAATTTGCCCAAAAGTGCCCAAAAGCAAACTTTTTGCCTCCAATCTCCTACAAAGGGTTTGACAAGGTTGGTGGTCCTTCTTCTTTGCCCTCCAAGTTTTTCTTTTGCATGCATAAACAAAGGAGAAGTTCAAAAACCTAAAAAATTGACCAAACCATAATCTTCATACCAAATCAAATATTTGACCTCCTAGGGCAGGGTTTACAAATTGGAGAGATGTCATTTGTGTAAAGACACTCAATACCAGCGAGCCTCCTCCTAACTCTGAAAGAATTCCTTGTTGAGTTCATTTTTCCCTCATTTGCTAAAGTTTGTCCTCACCATCATTCATTTGTCCTCCTTCTACCTCAAGGCTCTCACCAAGCCACCATGTCTGAGGAAGAGATCAGTACCAGTAGTGATGAAGGCCAAACACCTATCAAGCCGAAGCATAAGGAAGGAAGGGTTAACAGGTTTGAGCCTTTAGACACCATTCAAATCACCTCTTCTCCCATGATCCTTGCATATTTTCAAGATGTTGGATGCTATCAATTCTGTTATAGGGTTAAACAGGTCCAAAGCCACTCAAATTTGACTAGGTTGTTCATTCTCAGCCTACAAAACCACCAGGTCAGCCTAGCAAGAGTACAATTTGAATTATCATCCAAATCCATTTCTGAAGCCACAGGAATGCCAGATATTGGTGAGAGATGGTTCAAATAGAAGAAATTGGACTTAACCTACTATGAGCCCTTCCTCAAACCTAGTTGTCAACAAGGCTGCAAGGTTGTTTTCCCCTTTTCCCACCTACTAGAAAGATATGCCCTATTGATGAGGCAGATCATCAAGTAATTCAATTTTGAGGGGAGGTATTCCAGGATTTATTCATATCACATAAGGCTGCCAATGCACTTCACCAGGGTTAAGTTGCTAAACCTACCATATTATCTCTACCGGAGCATTGAAAAAATGGCTTCAGTGGTCAAGAAAAGAAGTTATGCCCATCAAATGCAGAGCCTTTTTCACCACTCCTTGATTAAGATGATTGTTTTACATGAGCTGAAGTAGCAGGGAATTCCTTGGGAATTTTTCATCTCACATGTTATATTCAAATCCCCAAGCCTTCATTCAGCAAAATTTCCCCTCCACTTCTCACTCACTTACCTCCAATCCTCCATCACCTCCACCTACGCCTTCTCCACAAGGAAACCTACCTCTTTCCTCTTCTCTTGATGCATCAAGTGAAGATGATGATGGTGGTGATGATGAAAAAGCAGGTGGAAATAGCAATAAAAAACAAACATATGACAGTGGAGATGAAGAAGACAGTGGGGTAGAGGCAAAGTTTAATGAGGAAAAAGATGAAAACAACCATGAAGAACAAGAAGATAATGATGAAAGTGATGAAGACAGTGAGGAAGATACAAAGTCTAATGAGGAAAACCAAGAGGATGACAATGACATGGAGGAGAGAGATGAACATGGAAGTCAAGAAGAGGAAAAAAATGAGCACTTGGAGCAAGACAGTGATAGTGATGACACAAATAAATCACTCCCAAGTGCGGAAAAAGGTGTTGATGATGAACAAGATAAAGACATAGAGGATAATGAAGAAAATAGTGAGGATGACAGTTAGCAAGAAATTCCACAGAACAACCAAGAGAAAAATGCACATGAGCATGACAGTGAGCACAATAATAGTGCAAACAGTGATGAAATGAATGAAGATGATGAACTTGAAGAAGCAGAGGGAGATGATGAGGAAATAAAAGACCAAGAACATGAATATTATGAGGCTGAAACAGAGTTCGAAGAGGAAGGCAGTGATCAAGGCAATAACACAGATAAAACAGTCAATGACGATCAAGGAAGCCAAGGAAATAGTCATGACAGTCTATAAATGACAAAGAAAATCATAGTGACAGTGCAAGAAATGATAAAGAAGAAGACATTAATGAAGGACAGAGCCAAAGTGAGGCAAGTGAAGAAGGTAATGATAAATTTGAAAGCCAATATGGTAGTATGGAAGACAGTGAAGGCAATGATGATGAGGATGCTCAAAATCAAGAAAGAAATGACCCAATGTGGTATGAGGTGACTCACGAGAGCCATGGAAAAGATGAAAAGGATTGTGAAAAAACCAAAGGTCATAGAAATGATGGAGACACTGTCAAAACTACCATGATCACTCCCCTAACATGCACATACCATAGAGGAAAAAGAGATTTGTTTTCTGCCTCAAAAAGGCAAAGGGCCATTTCTTCTCCAGATATCAAGCCAAAGGACAAAGGAAAGGAAAATATGGAAAGGGGTGAGCAGCAAGTAAAGGTGAGGAGGAGTAAGAGAATAAAAAAAACCCATCAAGAGCCTCAATTCATTGATCTAGACAATGACAATGAGGACAAAGAGATGACCACCAGATTGCTACTCTTAACCAAGGATGCACAGCTTCGGGAGTGGGAAAGAGATTTTGACATGGCACAAGGTGTCATTTAGTACTACAAAGAGGAGCACAAGAATTTCAAGAAGGTTAAAAGGGACCATTCTCTCCAAAAGAAAATGACCAAGCACTATGCAAAGAAAAAACATGCTTGCTTGTGCCAAACTGAAGGAGGCCCTCATAGAGCTAGAAAATCTAAAAAGGGAAAAAGTGCATGATAGCTTTGGAATTTTTGCGGAATATTCTCAACAGGTGTCCAAGACCTCTTGAGGGACCTCTCCACAAATTTTGGGGCAATTTTAACAAAATTTTGTTTTTTTGAAATTTTGAGCCCTCTGTGCGCAGCACCGTAGGCACTACGCACAAATTTTGTGCATCCTCAGCTCACAAAATTTGCATTTTTGGATTCCTCTCATTACCAGTAGTCTTCTCACAAAATTTCATATCATTTGGAGCAGTTTTGACCCCCCAAAAGGTCAAACAACATCAAAATTTTGACATTTCTGCCTCATTTTTCAGACCAAGTGCTGAACATAGAGCAGTGTTGGGAGATTTTGTTTTTGGATAGGTAAATTGAACTCAATCAGGAAAAATAAAGTATTTCTGGAAATTATACTCATCAAGCTTTCCAACGAGCCATCACGGAGCCAAATACGACATCGGGAAGGGGTCCAAAACGCAACCACAAAAGACCCTATTTTTTTGCTGAAGTGGTGCTACGCATAGAGGTTGTCTAGTGTGTTTTGGACCAAAAGTCAACAAACACATTCATTTATTGAAAATAGATATTTTTTATTTTTTTAAGGCAAATTACTCTAGAATTAGGTGCAAATAGTTATTTTGGCATTTATTTCTTAGGATATTATGTGCCTTGGGCCTTGCATGGTCTCTTTGCCATAAATGACATTGATGGTTAAATTTGAAATTTACGTACCATATTTAGGGTTTTAGTCCTCCTTTGCTCCATAAATATATCATGAGTCCCCTATGTATTTTTTTGGCATTTGATGAGCTTGAAGAGCAATATACATGGTTTTATGAGCTTGGAGAAGAAATTGGTTTTGTGAAGTGGATGAATGGCTTGTTTGGCTTGATGATGGAGAAGCTTGTTTGTAGGATTCCTTAGCTTGGTGAATGGTGATGTCTTCTTAACTTGTTAAATTTTTCTTGTTCTCATTATGTTTCATTCTTCTTGGTTGCTATAAATCAGAAAGGTATAGGTTGAGACATGCTCTTTAAGGCACCTCAGTCCTCCTGTTTGTTATAGCTTTGATGTTTTCCTCTTTTGGCCATCTTAAGGAATTATTGATTGCTCATTAGGTCCACCAAAACTTGTTTTTGTTTCATTTATGGTTAGTATGCTAGTTTAAAAGTATGATTCATGGTATGCCCTGCTTATTTGAAGCTTTCAAAACCCTATCTTGAAGCCTTTCTATGGAATATTGATTGCTAGGTTAATTCAAAGAGGTCTCGTTCGATCTTGCCCTTTGTCCATGCTTACCAAGTTGTTTAAGAGTTCCAAATAGCTTGATATATGATGCTTAGAAGTTCCCTCTTCATATATTGATTTTTTTTTTTTTATCTTATATGTTTTCCCATAATCTGAAAGTGAATTTCTAAAGTTAGAAGCTCTTATGCTTTCTATGTTTCACTGGAATGCTTATCTTGGATATTTATCAGTTTAAGTATTGTTCATTGAGCTTAATGGTTTTCTCTACCTCATGAGTTGTAGCTTTTAACTATATGTGTTTAATACCTCTTAGTTTTTCCCAAATTTGATGTTCACTCCACCTCATACATCACCTTAAGGATCCATTAACCTTGCTAAATTGGCCCTACAACACACTCTGTTTCATCATTTAGACACCCTTGACTTTAGTTTGACTCCATAGCCCAATGGATTTGACAGAATATCACTCCACCCATTCCACTTGACCATCTTACCCAACCAAAAAAATCAATAAACCCTACACGTAACAACTAGCATAAAATCAAAACCCTAAAAGAAAAAAGAGCACATCCTTTGCACCCAATAGAGATATCCCTCTCTGAGTCCAGGAAGGTTAGGTCCTAGGACTCCAAAGACTGGTTTCATGTTACCCTGTCATTTGTTCTACCAATATGCCAAACCACGGGACACTAACAGGCTCCCACTATTGACAATGAACTGTATCAGGGAACCCTTTACCCACATCTGGGAGTGGAAGCGATGCTCCTCGTCCTCTGAATCTTTCGGTTCCTCCTTCTGGATCTTCATGGTGGAAATGGTGGAATTGGGATCCAAATAAATAATATTCTTCCCTTTTTCATTCCCCTTGGCCAGTTCTGATTCAGAGTCGGAGCACATCTAATTCAGAAGAATTCATCTCAGCCACTAGTGACTGCTTGGTCTGACACTCACTTGTGTTGTGAGTGGAGTTCTTATGGAACTCACACCATTTTATCGTGCCCTTCTTTGTCTTCGCGGTGTTTTTATTTTCTTGTGGCTTTATCAGGTTGTCTTAGGACTCTATGCCTTGGATTTTTCCTTTGTTCTGTGGTTTGGGGGAACCTTTCCCTTGATTTTGATTCGCAGATCAAAAGTCTCGCTTCTTCTATTTGAATTTCTGCTCAATCTTGGCAGCATACCGGTATGTCGTACCAAGAGGGGAGATGTTGAGGAACTCCATTTCCTCCTGAATGTATATGTGTAGACAACTACAGTACTTAAGCACCAAATGTTTCTCCGAATCTTTGATACCTAACTTTGTGTGCAAGTTATGGAACAGATTCGTCTGCTCATGCATATCTTGATCCCTTTATTGCCGTATCATAGTCCATTGTATGTATTTGTCCTCATAGCTCCCAAAGAGATAATATTGTTCCTTGATGGCATCTTGGAATTAATTCCAAGTGGTTATGACCGAGAATAAAGAGGGTTCCCCCTCATTCTTTTTCTCATAGTAGGATTCCCACCAGTTGTTGACATGGGGGACGAATTTGAGGACTTCAAAAATAATCTTCTCCTGGTCGGAAAAGTCATGAACGAAGAAATATCCTTCTAATAGATGCAACCATCTATCTACGACGTCTGAATCTATTTGGCCTTCAAATATGGGAATGTCAAAGTTTACTTGTACTTTAAAAGGAGTGGCACCTCCAGTGACTACTGGATGTAGATGCGCCACCGGTGGGCAGCCGTTGAAGGATATGGGCAAAGTTATCCATCATTATGTACCTTTATTTCTTGAGGGCCTCATTGAGAAATATTTTGATAGGATATCCTGCTTCCTCATATTTCTTTTCTCCCCCCCTGGGCGACTGTCGGGGTTTACGAGGTTGATCTTGCAAAGGTTCAACCAGTTCGAGCCCTAACTCCTTATACCCCGACCTCGTTGGGGACATGTGAAGAAGGATCAAGAAAGAGCAGACTGCTCTGATACCAGTGATCTGTATTTATGCAAGAACACAATGAAATATATAAATACACATAAAAGTAGAGATGAAACAGAAATAAAAATTCATTTCATTAATAACAAATAACTGAAATATGCTTAGAGATAGAACATAAATAAAATAGCTAGGGCACTGGTAGCTTATCTCTGAGAAGAGATGTGGCAGCTAGAGGCCTCTGAAATATGTTACAATGAGGCTCGAGAGACTATTTATTATTTAGAAATAATGGAAAACCCTAAACATCCAAAAACCTAACCCTAGGAGATGAAGCGCAAAAACTATAGGCCTCGTTTGGGTAAATTGGTACATCAATCTTCCCAGGGATGTAACTTTGGCATACGATCTCTATTTGATGCAAGAAATACCTCGTTATAAAGATCTATCCCAGGACTACAACTTTTGATCTAAGTACCATTAGAAGAACTTCCATGTTGCTCCCTGTTTTTCCAAAAAATGTCATTTAGGGTCTCAAAACGGCTCTGAAAGTTTAAGACCCAAAAACATCTAAAAATATTAAAATATGCTAAAATTAAGGAAAATTAAAATAAAAAGAAAATAATGGTGGGGCCCCAAGTGGAATAGGTAAGTGGCCACCAATATCCACCGGGATCACAGAGCACTTGGGATCATCTCGTTACAGTGTAATCCCTGAGGGTAACTCTCAACCAGTCACATTTCTACACCGAGCGCAGAGTTGCATGGATAGATTCAACTTGCACCTGGAAAGTGCGACTTATAATGGGACACGACTATGCGACCTCCATAAGGTGAAATTCATAAATAAGTATAGTCATCGGGTCGCACAATCATGATTGAGGGAGCCAAAAATCCTCACAACCTCCTGGACTCTATGAATTTGATACCTCCCCTTCGTCGGAATTTATAAAATGTGACCTGAACTAATGTGTCCACACTGTGACCTACATCACCAGGTGGTGTGCGTCTGGCATTCAAGGTGACATTTGCAACCCATATTTAAATTCAACTTTCCTAATTCCCATTACATTTTTGTCTCTCAGTCAAGGGATGAGGCATAATCGTATGAGTTATCTCCTTATGTTAAATATTATTATGCTATTGTTTATTGGATGAAACAATGTGATGGAATAAGAGTGTGATGTGGGGATAATCCTATCAATTCCTAGAAGGAAAATGTAAAGCAAGGGTGAGATAATGGAAATACGAAGATATCTAACAGAACTAGTGTGAAACAAAATTTTACAAGGAATTGTAAACAACCCATCAGTGGGCATGGTATGGGTTTTGATTACGAATATGAACTCAAGTCTTGAAACAACACAAAATAAAGAGGTGACATGCAAAATAAAACTTGAAATGAGTTGCATATTTAGTTAAAGGAAAATGGAAAGCTTGTCACACGACCATGGAATTGAGAAAATAAGCACTCATGAAACATATGGTACCCAGAGCCCCCTTATTAATTCACATCATAATGGTTGAACACTTGTGGCCATTACAAAAGGTCTGGAATTTTTTAACCAAAGAGGAATTATTCAGAAGGCTCTTTTCGTATCCATAGATGGTGGCAAAGCCTTGGATCTTTCGCACCAACTAATAAAGAATCTATTGGATCAGGCCATAGATATTGCACATGATGTACATAGGATGATCTTAAATTAAAATAGATGCTACATATTTCATTATGAGAGGTGAGAGGTGATCGATCCATCTCTTATACTCCTCCATTTATCTTAACCTATGAGATATATAATAAAAACATCCATAATTGCTGAATAGACTCGAGGTATTCCTCTAATATAAGGCCAAAATTAGTCTGTGCTAAGTTGAACATAACACCTCAGAGTTATCCTTTTCATATAGGACAACTTCATAAAACTAAAGTAGAGGTTGTGGGAGAAATAAATTATGTTTATATTAGATTGTCATCAAACCCCAAGGTTGCTCAAATAATCAATATATTGGTAGTTTATATTCCTAAGTTTTACGGTTTAGTATTAAGTAGAGACTGGTCTGAAAAACTTCATGGATATTTTGCAACAGACTGGTCACATATGTGGCTGCCATAAAATGGAAAGCCAAATCAAATTCGGATAGACCGTGAAAAGTTCATGAAACATATAGTCACCAATATTGAATGAATAAATGAGCCAGTAGCATTCAATAATAATATTATTGGAAATTACTCGGCAAAATCATTTTTGGGAAATTTCAATGCTCAACCATCACACTTTTTCGATAATGCAGTTATTTCTCAGATCGAGAATTATTCCGAGACAAACAGTTCGAAATGTAAATTTTTTGTAGATAAACCAATAGTTAATTATTTATTTTGGACTCTTTATTTTGACAGTTCTAAATCTAAAGATGGTACATGAGCTGGATGTATTTTAATAAGCCCAGAAGGAGAAAAAACCATGCTAGCCTGCAAACTTGAGTTTGATTGCACAAATAATATAGCCGAATATGAAGCATTAGTCCAAGGTTTGTACAAAGCAATTGATCTTAACATCAAATATAGAAAAGTCTTGGGAGATTCGTAAATCATTGTTAGATAGGTACTAAATACCATTCATTGTAATTATAGACATTTAAAGCATTACCAATCATTAGTCCAAGAATTGACCGTTCATTTCTTAGCCTTCAATATTTCTTCCGTGCCTAGAATGCAAAATGCTAGTGCAGATCCATTGGATAATGTAGCATCAAAGTTAATTCCATCTCAAGAATTTAGTCCCGATATATTTTCCATTGAATTAATTTTTAGACCATCTGTTCCTAATAATATTACCAATTAGAGAGTATTCAATAATGATTCAGATATCATAGATTTCCTTACATCTGAAGGATCTTATGATAGTCAAATTTTGGATAAAAATTAACATGACATTCAAATAAAGGAAGAACAAGATGAAAATCCAATTCCTAAGTCAGTTGTCAAGTTAGAACACCTCTATGATTTGAAGATAGGTTTAAAAGGGTTACTAACTAAAAACCTCAAAGTTCTACCTTAAGATTTGAGTTAGTAAATCTTGGAACTGATAACAAACCTCAAAATGTCAATCTATGTCTTGGTCTATCTTCCGACGAAAAATTATCATTTGCCAGGTTGCTAAGACTGTACAAAAGTGTTTTTTCTTGGGATTACACGAATATTAAAGCGTATGAAACTTATGTCATTCAACACACAATTCAGATGATTTCAGATGAGAATCTGTTACAATAAAAATTAAGGAAGATTCACCCAAATCTTGAAAATCAAAGAAAAACAGAATTGAACAAACTCCTCAAAGAAAAGATCACCTTTCCAGTTAGAAATTCTAAATGGGTTTTAAATTTGTTTCCTGTCAAGAAGAAAAATGGTGATATTAGAATTTGTTTTGATTTTAGGAATTTAAACAAAGCATGTCAAAAGGATAACTTTCCATTACCAACCATGGAACAAGTACTGCAAACAGTAGTTGTTTCTAAACTTATGTCTTTTCTAGATGGATTCTCATGATATAACCAAATCCTCGTACATCTAGATGACAGATTAAGACTATATTCAAGACTAAGTGGGGAACTTACGCCTATTAAAATATGCCGTTTGGGTTAATTAATATAGGTGCCAATTTTCAGAGAGCTATGTACACATCTTTTATGGGGCTTATCAATAAATCAATGGTTATTTATTTAGATGACATTACATTCTTTTCTAAACAAGAAACCTATTATCACAAAATTGCACCTGATTGGCTACTGATCAGACAACTCTATGTAACTGTTTCAAACAAGATTTTGACTGAAGCCTAGCCTCTTTAGTTTGAGAGGGCTCTCTCAAAGGGGTCTATAATATTAGATAATGATAGGATTAGATGTCTAACTCTATTTGAAAATTAAATTGATTTTTGTGTATGTAGGTTGAAAAGAATGTAGGCTTGCAACCATTGGGCTTATGGAGTCAATAAATCAATAGATTCAGTGGAAAGGTTCCTTGACATGGAAGTTGAGGCAGATAAGAGTATTTAACAAAGGCAAATTACATATAGAACATAGAGCAACACAATCATTTCATCAATAAAGGAAGTCAGAGCATAAACATATGAATTCTGAGTAATAAAGATGAAATCTACTGCAAGTGGTACACATAAATATATAAGATCAGAAAGACATTAAAAGCTCCATGAGAATCTCAGGTTTGTCAAGAATAAGTCCTCTGTATTACTGATATTATTAAAATTACATAAAGCAACATATGGTGCAAAAAATCTCCAACCCTTTACAACTTCGATAATATGCCTTTAAATAGACCTTATTAAACTAGAGATGATCTGCCTCTTGGCTAGATTCATCGAACTCTTCATATGACACCTCATATAACAGAAAAAACATGTCTTTTAAAAGGAAAATGACTACACCCTAAAGATGACTTTTCCTAATAGGAGTCAAACTCCTATTTATTACATCAAAGTACCTTATCTTTAAAACAGTTACATATCAGTTGAAACTTAACATCACATGTTCGAATAAGCTATGACATAGCTCATCACTACTTTGACATATTAAAAACCTTCCTAATCATGTGGAACAAAACCCTATTTCTTAGGAGTAGAAGACATCATCTTCAATGAAGGCTTTAGTTGATGAGTTGTCTCCATTACATTGTCTTCCAGTCACAGGTATTTGGTGGCAAGGTCCCTTAACTTTTTGGATGTGTTCATCTGTCCAAAACTGCTTTTAAATTGCTCAAAAACCTTCAAAAACAACTCGCTATGAAAACAGGGAAGTTTCATAGCATCCAAAAAATAACTTTTTCTCTCAAAATTTCTACTTCTTTGCTCTTGAATGGTGTCCATCATGACCTGGCACATCATCACTACCATTTCCCCTCCTTGAATTTTGAAAAAATTGGTTTTAGAAGCAAAAAGACAGCTACAAAAATTTTCGTGGAGTTTTCCTCGCTTCAAGCCTAGGAAACACTACGAAACTGTGAAAAACTGTGTAATTTACGGATTTTGACCCTGTCTCAAAAAGATAACCTCCAGCTGTGGAAATTTGGTCTTCAATATGCCATTAACCTCTTAAAACATAATCAAACGCAACTTAAGAGCCTTGAGTTATTTCCTCTTCATTAATAATGAGTTGAGCTATGGGTTCCTCAACTATAGTCATCTTTAAGCCCTTCTTCTCTAGCTCCTCATGGATCAATTCTAACTACTATTGGAGGTCTTTGACTTGGTCCTTCAGTTTTTTGTTGCTAGATTTCAATTTTAGGTTCATTATTCTAACATGCTTCACCTCTCCTCTCAATGGCTGAATCCATTTGATTAATTTTTGTGTGTCATCTAAGGTCTTTGACACACTATCAACCTGCTCTTCCCAAATCTCTTTCATTTTCTCAAACTGCACTTTTTGAACATTATGTTTCCTTGCCTCTTTCTTCAAGACTACTATTTCATGATTTTCTAGCTTCAACTGCTCCTCAAGAACCTCAATCTCAGTTTTTTCAATGATTTTATCCTTTCCTTTCTTTTTCTTGATGACTGATTCTTCTTTTGCAGGTGATGAAAGGTCAATGATGCTTGGTGGTGGCTGGACAATTTCAGTGACCTTATGAGCTTCCTTACTACTTTCGAAGACCTTTATGGCATGCCTTGTCATTGGTTTCCTATCCTGAAACATGAAACCTGCATCCTCACCTTCAAACTCCAACTTCTTTGTTGATTTGGCTTTCTTGAGCTTCTTTCCTCCCTCATCTATATCCTCAGCTTGGACTATGGGAGTCACTTCAATATCTATGGCATGCAGAATGTATTCTAAATTTATCTTAGCCACTGTTTGGCTTCTTGTAATACTTTTGCTTCCATGGTTACTCACAGTTGGCTCTTGTTTTGTAGGTTTGCTGATAGTTGGCTTTTGTTTTGCTAGTAAAACAACAGGTGTATCAAGTTTCTGCAATTGCTCTATTTCCATGATTATTGGTTCACTTTGCTCTGCCCCTATAGGATCACTTTTTTTTGCCACTGAAGGTGATGGTATACCTCTAGGTTTAGGAGTTATTTTAGGGGTAATGGAATCCACTTCAAAACCACTGACAAACAGAAAATAAGACTAATCTTTGCCTAGCCTTTTCAACTCCTCTAAAACTAGAAACTTGATTAAACCACGATGAAAGAGTGAGGTTTCATTTCCTTCAAATTTGGCTTGAAATTTATCTGTCATTTTTTCTAAGCTTCTATATAAGTAAAAAGGTAGATAAAGAGATTTCTTACCAACAAAGTGTAGCAGAAGCCTGAAGTGGTAAGAATAAACCATATGATACCTCCCTTCATAGGTTAAGTACTTCTAAATGATAAGCAATAGCTTTGAGAAGTTGTATTTCATGTAGCTCCTTGGAATGAAATTTGTAAGGTCAATATCACTATGTTCTGGCTTGATAAATTCCTTACATTCCGGCATGTTGAATTTGAAACCTTTGAACCATTGTTCTCCTTCTCTTGGAATTCGTGTTGTTGCTGCAATAGTCTCTGGTGTTATAGTGAGGTTCAACATTCCCACTTTTTTAGCTCTCCCATTGAAATTGATGGCAAACTCCTTAGAAACCTGCATGTGGAATCCTTGCAATCTCTGGAAAACTGCAAACACCATGTTCTTCTGAAAACTTCTGAAGCTGTTGGGTCTTCATTTATCAAGTTCATGTCAGATGGCTCATATCTGAGACAGTGGCCACCTTTGTTGGTATTCCTCTTTCCATCCATGGTACTTTTATGTATTCTCTACCTCGCTTGATCAATAATACTTGCAAACCTTTGAAAATGACAGCCACAGCTTGGGCTCAGTGAAATAACTCTCCAGAGCTCAATAACATGCACAGAGGGAGTGGAGAATGAAAAATGACTCAATTGGGAAATATTTTAAAATTTCGATGAAAACTCATGGCATAATCATGACTCATACATGCTTAAAATGGTAATAATGACTTCAACCACGACCATTGTACATTGATTTAACCCTAACTGACTCGAATGGCATCTACCCTAACCCTTTCAATCATTGATTAACACATAGAACCTATTTTGAAAATACATACATGAATACCTCCTTTCGTAGCATACTTAGTGTATTTCTGGGCAGTTTTGCTACGAAAGTATTAGCAGTTTCACAGCGAAAAGTGCGGTTTTTCTGTGTTATTCGCTATGAAAGTAGGAATTCTTGGCTAAAATGAATTTTTCGGAGTTGTAAGCTTGGGAAATGAAATATGTCAGGAAATAAAGACTGATGTGACATGAAAAGACTTGAATGGGGGTGGGTTTGGACCTTAGGATAGGCTAATAAGAAAAATTTAAAATTTTCGTTTATAAAGTAATGAAAAATGAATTATATGACCATACCTTTGACACATGAACCTATAAGACTATGTCAAATGATGTTTCATTTTTTTTTTTTCTGAGTGATAACACAACCAATCATGTGAAAAACCTAAAGCAAGTCTTTGAGCGATGTAAAAGGTATGGCATCTCATTAAACCCAAAGAAGTCATTTTTTACTTTAGATGAAGGAAAAATTTTAGGATTCATTGTGTCAAAGAAAGGTATCTATATTGATCTTGAAAGAATCAAAGAAATTAAAAGAATTTCTTTCCCTCATAACAAGAAAGCTATGCAGTCGTTTCATGGACAAATTAATTTTGTAAAAAGGTTTTTCCCTGACTTTTTGCAAATAGTTTTACCATTACAAAACATGATTAAGAAAAATTCAGTATTTAAATGGGGACATGATGAAATAGAAGCATTTGATTTGATCAAACAATCCATTATCAAGGCTCCATTCTTGACTACCCCCAATTTTCTTAATCCTTTTACTTTATATACTTTTTCATCATATACATCATACGTTGTTGTTTTAACACAACTTAATGACCAACAAATTGAAGCACTAATATCATTTTTTAATTTTAATTTGTAAGGTCTAGAACTAAATTATTCATTTGTTGAGAAGAAATCATTTGTTGTCTTTGACGCTATAAATAATTTCAAACCATTTCTCCTAAAAACTCACACGAAAATAATGGTCCCATTTTCTGCAGTGAGACAACTTTTGATGCAAAGAGAATTAGGAGAGAAAAGGGCTAACTGGGTTACCTCTTTACAAAAATATGATGTAGAAATTATACCCTTTAAAATTGTTAGAGGTCAAGGTTTTTGCATAATTCTATCAGGAGCATCCCATTTATCATTAGAGGAATATTCAGGTAACAATGTGAAAATATCAGAGGTAAGCCTCAATGATGTGCAATCTCAATACACTGATCTCATATTTTATTTGAAAAATGGTATGCCCCAACCCAACTCAGTTATAAAAAAAAAACATGCTTTGAGATTAAAGGCTATGCAATATGAATTAATCAATGATGTATTGTTTAGAATAAATTTTGATTCTATACTATTAAGATGATTAGAGAAATATGAAGCAGAGAAAGTATTGCAGGAACTCCATGATGGAACAACTGGAGGAAATTTTGGAGGAAATACAACATGACACAAAATCCTGCATGCAGGTTACTATTGGCCTAAACTTTTCAAATATGCTCATGAATATGCAAGAAAATGCAAAGTTTGTCAAAGTGCATCTAAAAGACAAAGGAAGCCAGCCTTTCCATTACATCCAGTTAATATCGAACAACCATTTGAACAATGGGGATTAGATATAATTGGTGAGATCGTTCCTAACTCTTCCAAACATCACAAATATATTCTCACAGCTACAGATTATTTTACTAAATGGGTGGAAGAAATTCCATTGAAGGTAGCCAACTCATATAATATTATCGATTTCATTGACCAATATATCATAACTAGGTTTGGTTTACCTACTGATTTAATTTTCGATAATGCATCTCATTTCTCAGGAACTGCCATGATAGAATTTGCAATCAAAAGAGGCTTTAAACTTAAGTATTCTGCAAATTATTATTTGCAAGGAAATGGTTTAGCAGAATCCACAAACAAAAACCTAATTAGAATCATCAAACAAATTTTTAATCAAAACCAACGAAATTTTCATAAGTCATTAATCTTTTCTCTTTGGGAAGACCAAATAACTCAGAAGGTTTCTATTGGCACTTCTCCATTCAATCTTGTTTATGGAAAATAGTTTGTTCTTCCTACCAATGCAGTTATTCCTTCTCTTGTTTTAGTCCAATTTATTGATGAATCTCCTTCTCCTTCCTTACAACTAAGACAATTACAAATTCTTAAGTTAGAAGAAGAAAGAGAAAAAGCTTAACATACTTATGCATATCATCAACAGATAGTAAAAGCTTCATTTGATTCAACTTTTGTTACTCCAAAAAACTTTCAAATTGGTGATCTGGTATTGAAATGGGACAAAGCGCACGAGGAAAGGTAAACACACTAAATTTCAAAAACTCTGGTTAGGTCCATTTCAAATAATTGAAGAAATAGGCCCATCAACATTCTTATTGCAAGATCTATCAAGAAAAAGAGATTCTTTGCCTGTTAATGTGCAAATTTTAAAGAAATACTTTTCATAGGAGGTAACCCCTTCTATTCCCTGTATATTAATGTCTTTTTATTTTCCTCAGAAAAATAAAAACTGAATAACCTTGATTTTTGGCTTTTCAAATAAACATCTCAGATGATATTTTTGATTTATCACTTATAGAAATAAGAAATGTTAAGGAAACACTTGAAAGATTTGAATATAAAATAGATTATATTTTTACTGAAAAATGCAATTTCACTGAAGTTATTTATTCTTCGATGAACTCTAATCTTTATAAAGCATGGTTATTTTGTTATTAGTCAAGAAAATAATCTTTAACATAGTAAATATTCTTTTACAGAGAAGCAATCTAAAACTCAAAAAAATTATCATTTAGAATCCTCAAAAGTACCAATGATTCATCCCATCCGGGAAAAATTATTAATTTTTAGAAAGAAATTAAAAAAAAATTATACTATAAAAGCTTAAAAGATAATAAGACTCATGATGAGCTTGTTTACCATGCTCATAAGGAAATAGTTGAACTGACATTACTAATACTGCCTAACAAAACATGGTAATGAATTGAGATTATATCAAGAGGACAAGGGGCCTCATCAAGAGCCAGCTTGATCATTTTAATTACAACTAGTGAATGGCATTGTAAATATTTGGTTACCAAGCCAAGACAATGTCTTTTAAGTAAATAAAAATACAATAAAAAATATCTACAAAAAGAAAAGTAATTTTCAAAAAAGATCAAGTGTATAAGGTTGGAATTTATTTCTAAAAATTGTAAGAAAGACTGGATGGGACAATGAATCATTGTTGGGTAAAAGGTAACCCTGCCAAGAGCTTAAAATACCTATTGGATCAGAGGCTTTACCTGTGATAAAAGAGTAAATAATTATAAAGATAACCTGTAAGAGCCACTTGCTTTATCTTTTTGAACTGAGTAAAGACTGATATATATTCTCATACTTTAATTTTTAAAAGAGGAATTCTTATGAATTATAGTTAAGAGAGATTTTGTTGCTTAGTGAGATATTATTTATTTGAAATTCATTCCTGCAACTACTTTTACTTCAAAAAGATTTTTAGAAATTTAAAAAATTTAATCAAAGATAACTAGTTCTCCCAAGTGAATCACCAATTATTGTGCTATACAATGATCTGAAAATGGAATGTACTTGTTTAAGGGTGCAAGGTATCCATTTTCCTTAGTTTCAAATTGAGCTATACACTCCAAGTGACCTCTGAAAATGTGAGAATAAACTATTTCCTATACAGAGATGGACTGTAGGGGCATTCACTGGACATGTCACCTCTAAAGAGAGGATGAGTTCCAGAGGCTACCTGGCCCTCTACAGACTCTGCCTAAGGAAATAATATGTAAACACAAATATCAAGATCAATGAAAGTATTTTTTTTTTTAAATTCAAAGTGTTCATTGATCTGTTTTGAGTGTGAATAAGCAAGAGCATATGTTCTGCAATTGGTGTGTAGAGGTTTGATGTTAAAATAACAAGTTTTGATTACTGTATAAACTTGTTTTGGAAAAGCATGCTTATGAAATTTTACTGTTTAAACTATCAGAATCTGGAAATAAACAACCAAAATACACAGATGAACAGAAGATATTTGTTTAAGCGGTTCACCCCTCTCTTGGGCTACCTCCGCTGGTCCAAAAGCCTCTAATTAGGCTCAGTCCTCTTTTGATTAAAGGCTTCAAATGAGATTACATCTGTATAAACTCCTCTAATGGAAAAATAGGCTGCTAAAATAGACTCAGAAGATCCAAATCAGTATAAATTGACTACAAATTCACCTCCATTGGAGGAAGGTAGCCCAATGCAGCACTCTTTCCCTTTAGCTCTGATGGCTCCACTGTCAAAAGCGCTATAAAATTCGCAGATAGAATGCCCTGATGGCTCTGTAGACACCTCCAACAGCTCCAGAATGCTCTCTCCACCCAAAATAAAAAAAAATTCGTCTTCAAAGGCCTCTCCTAGCAGAAGTTATGCCACATTTACTAAACTGCCAGTTTCCCCTTGAGAAACTCCACTAATTGTGGAGGAACTGTAGATAAGGCCGCTAAAAATAGCATATGGCGCCAATAATGGGCGGACTGCCGAAATCTCCGCCAAACGTGGCCGCACGGTTATTGTGGCAATAAATATTATGGTTATCCCCTCCGCGTTCACATGCGTCGGGGGGTTTTGGTAACGGTTTGTATTAATACAAACGTTTTTTAATTAAACCACATATAACATAACCACTGTGTTAACCGTTGGTTCTTTTGCGCGCCGATTTGAAGCCCCTAGTTCTGCGCCGGAGGTTACATGGGAAGGGGGCTGGCCCCCTTTCGGGCCCCGCCCATAACAATTCAAACCTTAAATATATGCTCGTTTGTATTATAAAATAATGAATAAACATTGGTCCATTGGTTAAAGCACTTGGTTAATATACAAGCGGTCCTGCGTTCGAATCCGGCCACGACATATACAAGTTTTACAATGCGCCATTTCAATCCGACCTTTGGGGCCCACGTGGCGGCCTCCGGGCTAGCCACGTGGCGCCTTCTCATTGGCTGCCAAGGAATATTCCCCAGAATATTCTGCGAAATATTCCACGAAATATTCCCAGAATATTCTGTGGAATATTCTTTTTTTAATAAAATTTTCCACAAAGTCAAATTTGGCATTTTTTTATGGAAATTGAGAAATCTTCAAACTTGAATAACTTCTGCATACGGCGACCGTTTTTCGAACCGTTCGCGGCGTTTCTAAAGAGGAAAAATACTCTTCGAGGGGAGGACAGAGGTGAGTGTAGTGGCCATGGAAATCACACAAAACACAAGGCTGATTTGTGCGCAATGGTTTGAGTTTTGGGATTGAATCAGGTATAGTGACATATACCTCTGGGATATCAGATTCCGAAAACGTCTCATTGACCATGGACTTAAGGTGAGGTAACTCTGGACAAGTATGGGTGGCGTGGCCGACAAAATCACACAAAGCACACTGTATGGTACGCTTTGGAGGCCGAGAAGGGGCAGGGTTTGTCAGGGAAACCTTGTCCTTTAATGCCCTCTTGCGAGCTTTGCCCTTCTTACTCGAAGCAGTCACAATGAGAGGTGGTTCCTGTTGAGGTGACTGATGCACTGTTGTAACGGGATAAGTCATAGGGAACGGTTGAACTGGGGTCAAAGCAAGATAAGGTTTGGGTTGAACAAGTAGGGTAGCGGCTGGAGGGTCGAGGTACCAGACAGGAATCCCAAGGGTCATGTTAGGAAGAGAGAGGGTGGAAATAATAGGTACCATGTATACTCTTGGTGGGGGATCTAGGAATGGTATCTGATCAGAGGGGTAGTGACCATGCGGGACGGTTCCAAGATGGTTAAGGCCTAGAGGAACCGTTCCAGGAGGATAAAGGGGCTCATGAGTACCAGTTGAAGGTGAAGGGCCAGGAGAAGAAGGTTCAGAAGGTTGATCAGAGGAAATCATGAGAATCTGGTAATCGGGGGAACTATATGGAAGAGATTGAGTGGCCACCTGACCTTCAGGTGGTTGGGTAACCACAAATTCCTGCTGTGCATCCACCTGCTCCTGAGGGGGCGGTGGCTATTGTTGCAGGGGATGAGAAGGCAAGGGAGGTGGAGGTGCCAATGCTGGAGGAGCTAGAGCACCAAGCTATGGATACAGATAATAAGGGGGTTGGGCTGTATCTTGGATACATGCTACTCGGGGGGGGGGGGAAAGTGTGGGAGGTGCTGCCCACCCCCCCAAGGAAAACCATAGCCCATGGGAGGTTGAGCGCATGGATGAGAGAGATCTCCAACAATACCGTCGGTGGCATGAGGTGCCCCTGATGCATTGGCACCACCGGGTATGGGAAGATAAGGTAGAATGGTATAAACATAACCCATCTGAGCGTAGATCAGGTCATATTTTAACGCCATTTGTAGGGCAGCTTCTTTGGTTTGAGGAAAATGTGATGTGACATCTTTCCTGATAGGAGGCAAGAGAGATCTAAGAAACCAGTCCACGTAGACACGGTCTTCAAAGGTAGGGGATTGACATAGGCTCTTTCTTCTCTACTGTTAGTATGAATCTTTCGTCATAAAAGATCCCTTTAGCTACGCATAACAAATAGACCTAACATTGATTATGGCTGCAAAATATCTTTAAGTCTGCTGTATAAATTCAGATCTAAGCACAAAAAGACATTAAGCAGATAAAATACAGTATGGCTCCATGCATCAATAGACAAGGCAAGAATTTTTTTTTTAAAAGAATGATTTGTATTATATTAAAGAATGGGGCACCTGAGAGGAAAACAAGAAAGGTGTTTTCCGGTTCTCCTCAGTGGGATGGGTGCTTATAAGTCCTCAGTGTTTCAGATCCAGAATTTCTCTCTCTTATGGGTGTAGAAAAACAAACATAGAACTCAATGGGAGTTCACAAAATGGAAAATGGTGACCAAGAGTAGATCCAGAGTGATCTAATGCAATGAAGGTGGTTGATGAATGGGGAAAACCCCCCTATTTATAACAAAATATTGGGGTGGTCTAGAACTCGGTGCATGAATAAAATATTATTAATCGAATTCTAGAAGCACCTTTTAGGAATATTTTATTATATTTGTTGGAGGGAAAAGGATTCTTGACTTGGGTCAATTCCTTTATTTATAAATAATAAATAAACAAATGATTTATTTATCATTTTAGGGGAATGATGGGAATATAATTAAATAAATAATGGTTTATTTAATTATTTATGTATGATTTAGTCAAATTTAACTAAGAATATTATTTAAATAATGATTTAAATAACTTGTTATTAGGAAATAATTAAATAAATAAGGATTTATTTAATTAATTTCCTTGTTTTGGGTTAAATATGACCAAATAAGTTATTTTATATGGTGAAAGAAATTTTACTTAGGGTAAAATTGGTCTTACATGGTGTACTTGGGTTCATATAATAATAATAGGTTATATGACCAAAAAAATGGTGTAACAGATTGCCCCCCAACGTACGAGTGTTAGGAGCAAATCGTATGACCGAAGTACGTTGTAAGAACTCAATCACTAGATATAAAAAGGGAAGTGAGAGAGAGAAGTGTAATGTTGTCTGATGTGTTAAAGGACTAGACCCTGAGGAGACGAGACTTACAGGTGCAACAAGTCTCTATGAAGTGGTACCTGTGCTAAAGGTGGCGGGGGAGGCATACCTATGCCTGCCGAGACAAAGTACAAAGAATAAGGCGCCCGGAAAACCACAGAATGCAATAAGTACAAAGAATAAGGCGCCCGGAAAACCACGGAATGCAAGAATGAAGCATGTGATGGCCGAAACCTGAGCCAGATAAATAACATGATGTATCCCACATACATGCGATGCCTGGAATAATCGTCAGGACTTATACAATAATATGGTAGTACATGAGATACAAATACACCCAAATGCCCCCTACACGCGGGGAAGGGCTCGTAACATCTGATTGATATGTGCAAATCGAAGAGGCGCCGCAAGCGGTGGAGGTTGATATCATAAAATGGGAGGAGCTGCATCAGGCGCAAAAATGAAGTCATCCGGGCATGTGGAGGGCTACCTGCAGGGCCACCCCCTCATGAGGGTTGAGACATCTCACACATGCCCGGGAATCACCAATAGCTGCTGTTGCATCACTAGACCATCCAGTGTATAGATCACGATCATGCTGGGAAGAGCTCAAACCAATGGTACACTGCCCCCTAGACTGGGCTTCTGGAATAAATGAGCTGATGTCGACAGAAGTAGGTCTGCCATAGGTGAGGCAATAAGGGATCTCCAACTAAGGCACGAGGGAAAATAGTAGAGCGACGTCCAAGTAGACACTAATGATGATGATGGAATGATGAAAGGGCCAAAGGGGACCTGAAAAACATGAGTACAAAATGGTATCTCATGACGGAAATTGACACGAACAAGAATAAATATGGGGGTCAAGTGGTGCCCCAAGGAAAAGTGTTGTAAGTGAGGAAATCCGATTGGGAGAAGAGGGAAAGAAAGACTTCGTGGACAACATGTGTCCTAGTGAAGTAGTGAATGATAAAAAAAACATACGCTGGCTATCTACAAGGAGATAAAACATGCATTTCGAGTGGGAAATTCTAAGGGTAATATCTCTTAAGATAGAGTGCATTGCAAGGATTAGGAAGGGGGTGGCCTTCAAATTCCTCTAAAAGATATGCCCCCTTCCCCAGAACTTTACTGATGATGTAAGGACCCAGCCATAATGAGTCAAACTTCCCATGACCAAGGGTATCGTGGGCCTGGTCGTATACTAGAACAAGGTCACCTTCATGAAAGGCGCGAGGGTGTACTTTTCGGTCATACTGAGCTTTGGTGTGCTTTTTGGCCGCTTCGAGAGTTTGCAATGCAACACGAAAGTCTTAAGAGGTGCGCTCAAGCATGATAAGTCGGTGTTCGAGAGGTTGGGTATCAGGAAGAAGTTCGATGACCAAGTGAAGGGAAGGGATTTCACATTCGTTTGGTAAGACGACCTCCTCACCAAAGACAAGGTGGAAAGGAGTGAAACTGGTGGCGGTTTTAACAGAAGTATGATAGGCCCATAAAGCTGGGAAGAGCATGAGATGCCAATTGGTTTTGTGCTTATTCACCGTTTTTTGAAGCATGGTATTAAGAATTTTGTTGACTACTTCAACTTGACCATTACCTTGGGGGTAATAGGAAGATGAATATTGGTGTTCAAAACCTAATAGGGAGGAGAGCTCATACCAAATCTGATCTTCAAAATGTCGGCCATGGTCTGAGACTGATTGTTTGGGAACGCCGAATCGGGCAATGACATGGTTAAAGAAAAAGAGGGCTGTAGTAGCTGCCGTATTGTTGAATGTGGGCATATATTTGGCCCATTTAGTAAAATAATCAACCACCACGATGATATATGTGTGGTTACTAGTAGATGGAGGTCGACATTCCATGAAGTCAATGGCCCATTTACAAAAAGGACCAGCTGTGACGACAGGATGGAGAGGAGCGGGAGGAGCTCGTGCCTTGGGGGCGAAATGTTGGCAATTGGAATAGTGTTTGACTGCTTCAATGCAATCACTGAAGAGAGAAGGCCAAAAATACCCAGCCCGCATGTTTTTTTGGGCAGTGGTGAGGCCGGAGAGGTGGCCACCACAAGCGCCACTATGACAGGAATTTAGGACTTGCTCGGCTTCAGCGTGGGTGAGGCAACGACGAAGGATAGTGTCTACGCCGCGACGATAAAGGTCATCGCCAATTAGAAGGTAGCGAGAGGCTTGGTGTTGGATATGTCGTCGAGAATCACGATCAAGGTGAAGGGCGGATTTTTGGGTTCGCAAGTAAGTAAGAATGTCACCGTACCAAGGATCGTTGGTGGTGATGGCAAACAAATGTTCATCAGGAAGAGCGTCATTAATTGGAGTATCTTGCGTCTGGGTAGGCAAATCAGAAATGAGTTCAGCTAGGACTAAACCTTTCTTACTTTTTGGGGTGACAAATTCAAGGTCGAATTCTTAGAGAATAACAACCCAACAGGCGTACTTCCCATTGAGAATTCGGGGACTCAATAGGAAAGCCATGGGTTTGGAATCAGTCACCACCTTGGTGGAACACATGAGGATATAATGACACAATTTTTGGACCGAGAACATGATAGATAGTGCTAATTTTTCTTCATGCGAATAGGACACAGGTGGACCGACAAGGTTCTTATTGACATAATAGATCACATGATCGACACCGTTATCATCCTCCTGGATAAGGACACCAGCAACCGAATAGGTGGAAGCAGAGATGTGTAGAATGAAATCTCGGTCAAAGTCAGGGGGACGGATCAAGGGAGCGAATGTGAGGGCATGTTTGAGGGCATCAAAAGACTCTTGAGTGTATGTATCCCAGACAAAAGGGGTGTGAGATAGAAGAAGTCTAAGGAATCCGTGTGCGGTAGTTGCATAGTCAGGAACGAATCGACGAAGAAAATTAGCTTTGCCTTGGAGACTTTGGAGCTGGTGTGAGGTATGAGGCAAAGGAAGTTCAAGAATGGCTTGAAACTTCAAAGGGTCGAGAGTTATCCCGTCTTTAGACACGATGAAGCCGAGGAGACGACCGGCGGGAACACAAAAGACACATTTCAAAGGGTTAAGGCGAATGTTATACTTGCGGCATCAGAGGAAAATGGTATGCAGGTCATGAAGGTGTTGCGCCCGATGTTTAGAACGTGCAGTAAGGTCGTCTAAATAGGCAAGGACAAGATGGGTTAAGTCATGGAAGCAATAAGACATGGCTCGTTGAAAGGTGGCTCTGGCGTTTTTAAGGCCAAATGGTATGACTCAGTATGCGAAAGTGCCCCACAAACTAATGAACGCGGTTTTAATTTGATCAGCACGACAAATGACAATTTGGTTGTATCTAGAGAAGCCATCCATAAAGGAGAGAATCTCGTGCCCCACACACTCATCGATGATTTGGACAATAAATGGTGTGGGGAAGTTGTCTTTGGGACAAGCTTTGTTCAGACCGCGAAATTCAGTGCAAACATGAATGGTGCCTTGTTTTTTGAGGACGGGAACTGGGTTAGACACCCAAGTGGTATACTCAATGGGGTAAATGAAACCAGCCTGTCGGAGCTTGTCGATTTCAGCTTTGATGGCTTCATGTCGGGAAGGATGGATGGGTCTCAACTTTTGATGAACTAGAATGGCATCAGGCCATGTGTCGATGTGACGTTTGACAATGGCAGGATCGAGTTCGGGAATTTCTGAGTATGACCAGGCAAAAACATCACGGAATTCTTTGAAAAGTTTCGTGTAGGCTTCAATTTCTTCCGGAGTACATTGGGTGCCAATGGTGATATGTTCTTCAATACCTGGCTTGACAGAAATGTATATTTTGATGGTGGGAGAGATATTAGTCATATTGTCTTCGAAAGCGTCAGGTGCAGGGATGGGGTTTTTGAACCAATCAAATTTATCAGGAATGAAGTCTTTGGATTCGAGGGAATACTGGTCATGGGATGGATGGGGGAGGAAATATGCGTGATGGTGCATATCGTCCCATGGAAAATCAGGGCGGGTCATGGCTTCCATGATGTCTTCATCGGACTGGAATATGGGAAGAGAGGATGGAAGAGGTGGACCTAAGGAGGTAGAGGGATGAGACTATTGATTGTGAGGGGAAGGGCTCATAGGTACGGTGTCATGTGAGGTGACAGAGTGAGCAGTTGAATGATCAGGTGAAGCATCGGGGGAAAGTACTACGGGGTTGGTATCCAAGAATCACAGGGATGAGGAAAGGTAGGAAATGGTAGCTGAAGTTTCGGTCATGTCAGTATCAGGAGGAGAAATGGTAATCATGGTGGACAGGTGGTCCGGTGTGAGGGAAGAAGGATTATGGGTGAGGGCGTCTTCGAATTGGCGGTATGTGGATAAAGAAGCACGATACTCGTCAAGGCAGGGGAAAAGGTGGGTATAGTGGCCATGGAAATTGCACAAAGAGCAAGGGTGATTGGTGCGCAAGTTCTTAAGTTTAGGGGTAGGAGCGGGTATGGTGACATGGACTTCTGGGATGTCTGATTCTGGAAACGTTTCATTAACCATGGTCTTGAGAGGTGGTAATTCGGGACAGGTATGAGTGGCGTGACCAACAACATCACATAGAGCACACTGGATGGGATGCTTGGGAGGCTGAGGAGGGGTAGAGTTGGGCGAGGTAGGTTTGTCTTTTGATGCCCCCCTGCGAGCTTTGCTATTTTTACTCGAAGCAGTTGTAACAGGAGGCGGTGCTTGTTGAGGTGACTGAGGTACCAGCGTAGCAAGAGAAGTGGTGGGGATTGGTTGAACCGGGGTCAAAGTAATATATGGTTTGGGTTGACCTGGTGGAGTGGTGGCGGGAGGGTCAAGATACCAGACGGGTATACCCAAGGTTAAGTTGGGGAGGGATAGGGTGGCCAAGGTAGGGACCGAATAAGTGCCGGGAGGGGGAGCGAGGAAAGGGATCTGTCCAACATGGAAATGTCCAGGAGGAATGGTGCCAAGGGGGTTGATTTCAGGTGAAGTCGACCCATGAGGATTGGTGGTAGAAGAAGATTCAGAAGGAAGAAGGGTGGCTAATGGGGGCAAAGGGCTAGGAGCTGGTTGAGGTTGAGGTTGCTGACTAGCCAAAGTGGGATTTGTAAGGTTATCCCATGATGATTGCATCATGCAAATGTTCGCCAAGTTAGTATCAAAGATGGGAGGGGAGTCGAAAAAGGTACCGAGAAAGGAGGAGTCTTTGTAGACGTCGGGGGAGACACTGGTCAAAGAATCAACAGTTGGTTTATTGGTGACAGTAGAGATGGTGGAATTAGGGGAGGTCTGCGATTTTGGTTCATGGTAGGTCAATTGGTCAATGGTGACAATCTTGCCATTATGGGGGAAAAACATCTTGCGGTGGACTGCGGACAGGACGACTGACATGGCATAAGTGTAACTATGCCCCAAAAGGATGTTGTAGTCAAGAGGGGCATCGATAACTTCAACGTTGACACAAAAAATCTTGTCGGCAAGGGTGATAGGACAGTTACGAAATAGGCCAATGGGCTGGGAGGCATGGCCATCCCATGCACGAAGGGTGATGGTGGAAGGGGCCAGTTCAGGGGATCCGAGTTGTTTCCAAACCGAAGCAGACATTATGTAGGTAGATGCCCCCTCATCAATAATACATCGAGCAACATTTGCGTTTCGGATTTTGACTGGGATTTGGAAAGAAAATGAAGGAGGAAGAGGGGGATGGTCTGATTGACGGTCGTCGAAAACAATCAATTGGTCATCAGCAAGATCTACAGCGCCCACGGCAGATAGTAGAGCCCTCTTTTGAGAAGGACATGACTGGATGAGTTCCAGTGTTGAAATGGCAGCAGGAGATTGGGCCAGATAATCTACTATGCTGTATGAATGGGCAACCCGACCAAAGGAAATATTTCGGCGTAATGGTCCCTTAGGAGGCTTGGGATGAACCTCGGATTTGGGCAGAGGGAGTTTCAAGGGACCATGGGGTGTCGATAGAGGTTTTGTAGGACCATGGAGACTCAGAGATAGATGGAACAGGAGGTGTGGAATACTGACGGGACTGAGTTTGAAGGTTGAGGTCGACAGTGAGGGGTGGGTCAGAAGCCATCATGAGAATCTGGTAATCAGAGGAACCAGAAGGGGATGGTTGAGTGGTTACTGGGGTGTGAGGTGGTTGAGTGGCCACGAATCCTTGTTGCGGGAAAGGATTGGTAAACACAGCAGGTTGAGAAGTAACGGGGGTGGGAGGGGTAGTAGGGGAGGAGTGCTGTCCCCGTACGATGGCCTGAGAATTTGAAAGTTGCCACATTTGTGGTAATAAGGGACAATTGTGAGTGTAGTGACCATAAACACTGCAACACGAATAGGGCTTATTGGTGCGAAGTGGCCTGTCCAGCTTGGGCTGAGATCCCTTTGGATGGTTGGCAGTGGTAGGGTCGATATTGGAAGGATTGGGTCCACGATTACCAGAAGCGGATTGATTGCCTCTTCTCCTTCTTTGAGAAGGAGGGAAATTAGGTGTCTCCTGCTGTGCAAATACTTGCCCTGGAGGGGGTAGTAAGTGTGGTTGTGGCGGCGGAGAAGGCAAGGGAGTGGGAGGTCCAAATGCTGGAGGAGCTGGGACACCAGGTTGCGGATATGGATAAGAAGTAGGGTGGGCAGCAGTAAGGTAAGCAGGAGGGTGGGAAAAAGGAGGAGGCATGTTGTAGCCTGAATACATGCTACCGGGGGGGGAACGCCGGAGGGGCTGGCCCCTGGAGGAAAACCATGGCTCGAAAGAGGTTGGGCAGAGGTATGTGACAAGCTCCAACGATATCATTGGCAGAGTGAGATGCCCTCGAGGCATTAGGGCCATCGGGTTTGGGAAGCTCAGGGAGGACAGTATAAACATAACCAGATTGGGCGTAGATAAGGTCATACTTCAAGGCTATTTGGAGGGCGGCTTCTTCGGTTTGGGGAAAATGGGATGCGACATCTTTGCCAATGGGAGGTAAGAGAAAGTGAAGGAACCAGTCCATGTAAACCCGATCTTCAAAGGGGGGAGCGCGGCACAAGCTCCGTCTTTGCCGCCATTCCTGGACATGAGTAGAAAGGCGGGTCGAAGAGGATTGATGGAAAGAGGTTAAAAGCTCGGTACCACTGTCATAGCGGAGGGGGAGCTGGAAATAAGATAAAAAGGCTTGGGAAATGGTCACACAAGTGGTATGGGAGGAGGTGGCCTGTTCAACATACCATTTAGAAGCTTCGCCTGTAAGCGTGCGTTGGAACAATCTAAGATGAATAGAGTCGTCAGTGATGGAATTGGAGGAACACCACATATGGAAGGATCAGATATGGTTGGAGGGATCCTCACTAGCAAGGCCTTCGAACTTGGGAATGTCAGAGGGGAGCTTGGTTGGCATAGCAGGCCAACTAACATCGTGGCAGATAGGATCATTAATCAGCTGATTGAAGTCGGGGAGACTAAGGCCGGCCATATAAGGGAGTAATGGGGTAGTCAAGGTAGGTCTCGAGTTGTTTCCACTGGAAACAGACCTAGCAGTAGTACTGGGGTTACTGCTGGTGGTAGGCCCTGAAGTAGACATGGTGAAAGTGACAGGGGGAGAACCAGGAGGGGGAGAACCCGAACAATTAGAGGAAGAGTCGGAGTGTAGACTCGGGGAAATACTTACTCGATGGCGACGGGAAGGAGGAAGTCTACCAAGCGGAAACTGAGGATGAAGGCCAAGAAGTCTCCGGGAGAGGCACCTTGGGGGTGCAATGATGACGGGAAGAAGAAAACCGACAAGGGCAGGGAGGGACAAAATCAAGTGAGGTCAAGGGCAGAAAGGTGCAGTGACAATTGATTTTAAAGTCTTTGCTAGGCGGTGTTAACCAGGCGCTTCTTCACTTAGGGTCAGTGTGTGGCATACATTAATTTTAATTATTTAAATCCAGACGTTTTGAGAGTAAAAGAAAGAGTGTGCTGCGTAACGGAAAAGAAATATGCAGTAAATAAGACTAAAAGAATAGAAAATTAACAACTAAAAATGTAGCAATCTAACCCAAGAAGGCGGGCTCTCAAAACTAGTCTATAAGAGGGAAAAAACTAGGCAAAGCACGCTAAAAAGAGGCCAATAGATCAAAGGTCTGGAGGGATTGGGATCTAAAGGGTAAATATGCTGAAAAGTGGTGCAGAGAATAGAAAATAAGCAGAGGCAAGGTTGTTGCTAAAAAGGAGGAGATCAACTAAAAATAGAAGAGACAAGGCAGTGGCCTTAGAAATGAACCCAATAAAAATGATATGATCTAAAGGGATCTGGAAAGGAGGTATCAGATCGGAGAAAAAGAGGGTTGAAATTCTAGAAATTCAGACTTCTAAAACAGTAAAGACTCGTCCACAAAAAGTGGAGGGTACTAGAGCCCTAAGGGCAAGATTCCCTCTTAGTTGAGTGGCAGATCAAAAATAGGTCCAAACGGGCAGAGACAGAGGCTGGAAAACCCTGACAGAAACTTCAGACAAACCCATAAAAAGTGCTGAAAAATTTGTAGAAAAATTTCAGGTCGCAGGTTTGGGGCAGAAAAGTGCGTCCTGAGGCTTAGGTCGCACTTTTTGGGCCGATAAGTGCGACCTGCAGATCCGGCTCTCTCGGCGGCAGATTTCAGAAAAATTTGTCGTCTCAGCTGCGGCTGATGTCTATCACCTGCGCAATAAGGCCAGAAACACACGAAAGTTAAAAATTTGATTGTTTAAGGGTTTTTAGGGGTGAAAAACACCATAAAAATAGGAAAAACAGAAAAGGGGAGAGAAACCCGAGGGTCTGAAACAGCTGGATATGCAGGAATATATAAAATGACAGCGGTCGCAAAAGAAAACCCGTGTGGAGTCGCCAATTGTTAGTATGAATCTTTCATCATAAAATATCCCTTTAGCTACGCATAACAAATAGCCCTAACATCGATTATGGCTACAAAATATCTTTAAGTCTGCTGCATAAATTCATATCTAAGCACAAAAAGACATTAAGCAGATAAAATACAGTATGGCTCCATGCATCAATAGAAAAGGAAAGAAAAAAATGTTTAAAAGAATGATTTGTATTATATTAAAGAATGGGGCACCTGAGAGGAAAACAAGAAAGGTGTTTTCCGGTTCTCCTCAGTGAGATGGGTTCTTGGAAGTCCTCAGTGTTTCAGATCCAGAATTTCTCTCTCTTATGGGTGTAGAAAAACAAACATAGAACTCAATGGGAGTTCACAAAATGGAAAATGGTGACCAAGAGTAGATCCAGAGTGATCTAATGCAATGAAGGTGGTTAATGAATGGGGAAAACCCCCCTATTTATAACAAAATATTGGGGCGGTCTATAACTCGGTGCATGAATAAAATATTATTAATCGAATTCTAGAAGCACCTTTTAGGAATATTTTATTATATTTGTTGGAGGGAAAAGGATTCTTGACTTGGGTCAATTCCTTTATTTATAAATAATAAATAAATAAATGATTTATTTATCATTTTAGGGGAATGATGGGAATATAATTAAATAAATAATGGTTTATTTAAGTATTTTATGTGATTTAGTCAAATTTAACTAAGAATATTATTTAAATAATGATTTAAATAACTTGTTCTTCAACGAATAATTAAATAAATAAGGATTTATTTAATTCTTTGTATTTTTGGGTTAAATATGACCAAATAAGTTATTTTATATGGTGAAAGAAATTTTACTTAGGGTAAAATTGGTCTTACATGGTGTACTTGGGTTCATTTAATAATAATAGGTTAGATGACCAAAAAAATGTTGTAACATCTGCCATTCCTGGACATGATCGGATAGGCAGGTCGCAGATGATTGATGGAAAGAAGTCAAAAGTTCGATACCAGTGTCATAATGAAGGGGAAGCTGGATGTAAGACAAAAAAGCACGGGCAAGAGTCGCAAAGGTGTAATGAGAGGAAGTGGCCTAATCAACATACCACTTAGAAGCTTCACCTATAAGCATTCGTTGGAACAACCAAAGACGGACAGAGTCATCGGTAATGGAGTTAGATGAACACCATATGTGGAAAGATCGAACATGATTTGAAGGATTTTCTCTAGTAAGGCCTTCAAACTTTGGGATGTCGGAAGGGAGCTTTGTCAGCATAGTATGCCAACTAGCGTCATGGTGTATAGGGTCGTTTATCAACTGGTCAAAATCGGGAAGGCTGAGGCCTGCCATGAAGGGGAGCAAGGGGGCAGCCAAGGTAGTGTCCGTTGCGGTCCCACTAGTGGTATTCCTGGCCTGAGGGCCGGAGTTACCACCAGCAGCAGGCCCTGCACAAGACATGGTGAAGGTGTTAGGGGGGAGAACTGAAGGCAGAACGAGAAGGAGAACCCAAAGGACCAGAAGAAGTGTTGGTGTGCAGACTCCGTGAAGGACTAACTCGAACCCTACATGGAGGAGAAATTCTTCCTACCGGAAACTACGGATGAAGGCCAATAAGTCTCCGGGATAAATGCCTTGGTGGCGCAATGGCGACAACACAAATACGGTACATAGGAAAAAGAGACCGACAAGGGTAGGGAGGTGCAAGATCAACTGATTACAATGTCGAAACAAGGGCAGGGAGGTGCAGGATCAATTGATTTCAATGTTTTTAGAGTCTTTGCTTGGTGGTGTTAACCAAGCCCTTTTTCGCTTAGGTTATGTGTGTAAATTTTAATTTTTAAACCCAAACATTTGTAGAGAAAAAGAAAAAGTGTGTTGTATAGCTGTAAATAAACCTGCAAATGATAGTATATAGGCCTACAAAGCAGAAAAATAAACAACTAATAATGCAATAATCTAAACCCAAGGAGGCAGGTCTCTCGACAAATAGTCTATAGGTCAGTAAAAAATAATCAAAACACACTAAAAAAACTAATAGATCTAAGTTCAAGAGGGAGAGGGATCTAAAAGACGAAATCTGCTGGGAAGTGGTGCAGAAAACAACAACAAATCAGAGGAAAAATTGTTGTAAAAAAGGTGGCGAAAGGCTATCTCCTGAAGGGAAATGGAGTGAACCCTAGAGGAAAACCCAAAAAAAGCTAGATGAGGTGATTTGGATGGATAAAAACCCGATCTGAAGTGGATCTGAAGGTGACGTATCAGATCCGAAAAAAAAAAGGCTGAAGACTGAGATTTCAGACAACCTGCAACAGAAAAAACTATTCCAAAAAAAGTGAAGGGTACTGAAGCCCTAGGGGGCTAGGTTCCCACTTATTTGAGTGAAATAGAATAAGTACAGGTCCAAAACAGGCAGATACGGAGGTCATTCAACCCTGAACAGAGGCTCAGATAAAACCAGAAAACTTTTAGAAAAATCCCTGCAAAAGGTCTAGGTTGCAGTTTCTGACATGTTTTCAGTAGAGGTCGCAGTTTTTGGGCTGTAAAGTGCACCCTGAAGGTCCAGGTCACAGTTTTTGGGCCAAAAAGTGCGACCTGCACTTCCGGTACTCTTGGCAGTAGGTTTCAGAAAAAAAATTCTTCTCAGCTGCAGCTGATGTCTGTCACCTGCGCAATACGTCAGAAAATGCACGGAAGTTAGAATTTTTATTGTTTTAGGGTTTTATAGGTTAAAAATAACACCAAGAAAAGAAAAAACAAGGGGCTGAAGAGAAATCCTAGGGATTGAAGTAGATGGATATGCAAGAATCAGAAAAACGACAGTGGTTGTAATCGTAAACCCGTGTGGAGTCGCTAGTTGTTAGTATGAATCTTAATTCCAAGCGTACGAAAAAAGACCACTTTAGCTGTGCATAACAAACATCCCTAAAAGAAAATATGGCTGCCAATATCCTCAAATCTGCAGTTAGGTGATCAAGATAAATGTTGCAAAAATATAGATGTATGCATTAGAAGACATTAAAAAGTAGAAAAAACAAGATTTAGTCCATGCATCCAATAGACAAGACAAGAATATGTTGAATGAATTTTGTATTAATGGCACCTGGGAGGAAAACACAGAAGGGTGTTCCCAGTTCTCCTCAATGGGATGGGTTCTTATAAGTCCTCAGCACTTCGGATCTAGAATTCCTCTCTCTTGATGGTGTAGAACACCCAGACAAAAATGGTAGCAAAATATGACTATGATGGTGGATCAATAGTCAGACCAAAAGTATAGATCCAGAGTGATCTTTAGGCAACAAAAGGTGGTAAATGAATGGGAAAACCCTTCTATTTATAACAAAATATTGAGTTAGTCTATATATTGGTGCATAAGTAAAATATTATTAACCAAATCAAGATCCAACTTTTATGGAATATTTTATTATATTTGTTGGAGGGAAAAGGAATTTGACTTGGGTCAAATCCCTTTATTTGTAAACAATAAATAAATAAATGATTTATTTATCATTTTAAGGATGTGGTTGAGTAATAATCAAATAAATAATGATATATTTAATTATTTAAGGGTGATTAAGTCATATTTAACAAAGAATATTATTTAAATAAGGTTTAAATGATCATTCTTAGAAAATAATAAGGTAAATAATGATTTATCTAATTAATTTCCTTGTTTTTGGTTAAATATAACTAGGAATATTAATTAAACTGCTATT
Source organism: Pinus albicaulis (assembly GCA_034641835.2). NCBI lineage: Eukaryota > Viridiplantae > Streptophyta > Pinopsida > Pinales > Pinaceae > Pinus > Pinus albicaulis. Next base: position 69,528,135 of record CM076571.1, on the reverse strand, counting down.
TATCTACTTATTCCTTGAGGAAAATAAAAAAAATGTATATTTATTTAATATTTCCTCATGGGGTTCCCTGTTTAGAACATAAACAACTTAATAAAGGTGGCTTAATAAGTTATTTTCATAGTGAAACCAATTTTAATTAGGGTAAAATTGGTCTTACATGGTGTACTTAGGTCCATCTAATAACAATAGGTTAGATGACCAAAAAATGGTGTAACACCTCCTGCACAACATGAGCCACAATTTAGAAATACACAGTTCAGAAGGCCTTAGAATCAGCAAAGACTAAGGGAAAATAGAAATCAGCCTTCTCCTTAAGTAAGGCCTCCTTTTCAGCAGAACTTAATTGATGAAGATGAAACTCAGTCTAAGATTCAAGAAGACTCCATTCACTTCCTAGATGAAAACATGTCTGGAATGTTTTTGAACAAAGAAGAGCATGATGAGTCTGATCATGATGTAAATAGGGGTGAGGAACAATCCAACTATCTTAAGGGTTATCAACATGCAATATTTGAGATGCAGAAGAAATACAATCTCAGAAACAAAAATGTTCCTATCACTACAAATAAAACACAGCCCAAGAAAGACACTCCTAAAGTAGCTGAGGCTAGAAAAAATCCACCACCCCCTCCCCCTATCAAAGAGAGTGAAAATATTACTTATGTTTACACAATACCATGTTGGATTCAGGGGCTTCTCATAACCTCATGCCTAAGGTGATTATGGAGAGGATGGGTTTGGAAATCACTAGGCCATACAAGGATTTGTTTTCTTTTGATTCTAAAAGAGTCTAATGCATAGGATTGATAAAGGATGTTGTTGTTGTTCTAACACAAGTGTCTTTCAAGACAATGGTAATGGAAATTTTGGTGGCAGATATTCCACCCAAGTTTTGCATGCTCTTATCCAGATCTTGGGCAGCAAAAATCATAGGCACCATGTAGATGGACTTGACATATGCCACCATTCTTGTTTTTGGTGAGTAAAGAAGATTGTACAGAGAGACAAGTATGTCTTATATGGTAAGCATAAAGGATAAACCTCAGAATTTTCCAATTTATGCTGTTGAAATTGAATTAGGATCAACCATTATTTTCAATGAGCCAACTGAAGAAGCAGAAAATGAAAAAAAAGCAGAAATTGAAAAAATTGAAAATCAGCAAGCTGGAAATAAGGAAATCACAGAAGAAAAAGTAGAGGGTTGGTGGCTTTTTCACTTTGATGGATCTGCTAGAAGAGAGGGGGCCGGAGCAGGCATTTGGATCACTACTCCTAATGATGAAATTAAGTTCTATTCTTTCAAACTAAACTTTGATTGCACAAACAATATGGCTAAATATTAATCTCTGTTTTTTGGGTTTGGAAATTTTGAAAAGATTGGGTACCCAAAAAATTTCAGTTTTTGGATATTCTGAATTGGTTATTAAAAAAATTGAAGGAATATATCAAACCAAGGATGTAAGGATGAGAGATTACAGAAATTTGATCATGGAGATGTTGGAAAAATTTCAAGAATATTCATTTATTGTTAAAACTAGGGATCAAAACTCAGTAGTTGATTCCCTAGCCATTTCTGCAAGTTTGTTTGTTATCCCTACACATTCCACTGAAAAATATGAGATTGAAGTTTTTCCTAGGCCTGCCATCCCAGATAACATCATCCATTGGAAAGTGTTTGAATATGACCAACAAGTCAAAAATTTCATAGAGTTGAAGGAGGAGTTTGAAAGAACACAAGTAGATCAACAAAACATGCTTGCTGAAACTAAGGGAAATTCTAAAGTTTTGCAACTGAAAAAAAATTGTATACCCAAGGGTCTTATTCCACTTGAAAAGATTTTTGACCAAATTGATGTTTTCAAATATCCTAGAATACAGTCTGATCATGAAGAGGTAGAGACTTGTAATCTTGGTACAGTTTCAATGCCTAAAATGATAAAACTTTCTAAATTTCTTTATGTGGAGATGAAACAGAAATATATTGAGACAATGAAGAAGTCTATTGATGTTTTTGCATGGAGTTATGCTGATTTGAAGAAGTATGATCCCACTATTATTCAACATACTATTCCTATCAAAGAGAATGAGAAGCCTTTCAAACAGAAGTTGAGAAGGATCAATCCATTGCTCATGCCTTTGATTGAGAAGGAAATTAAGAAGCTTTTTGATGCAAAAATTATTGTTCCTATCAGCTTCTCAAAATGGCTTGCTAACTTGGTGCCAGTTAGAAAGAAGAGTGGAGGGATCAAGATCTGCATTTATTTCAGAAACTTGAACAAGGTTTCTTTGAAAGACAACTACCCTCTCCCTAAGATGGATCAAATTATGCAGAATATTGTTGGTTCCCAAAGGAAGTCTATGCTGGATGGTTTTTCAGGATACAATCAGATATTGGTACACTCAGAAGATCATGAGAAAACTGCTTTTACTACACCATGGGGGACACTCATGTATGCCAAGATGCCCTTTGGTTTGATGAATGCAGGAGCGAATTTTCAAAGAGCAATGGACACTTCCTTTGCTGAGGAGAAAGATAAGCTAGTGGTGGTCTATCTGGATGACATAAATTTATTTTCAAGAAGGGAGGAAGAACATTTGAAGCATCTGCAGAAAGTTCTCCTGAAGTGTAGAAGATTTGGTATTTCTCTTAATCCCACTAAAAATAATTTTCCTCTAACCTCTGGAAAGTTTCTTGGGCATATTATATCAAAATATGGGATAAATATTGATCCAAATAGAGTCAATTCCATTCAGAAAGTTGAACTGCCAAGAAACAAAAAGGAAATTCAGTCTTTCCTTGGGAGAGTGAATTTTGTTAGAAGGTTTATCCTAAACTTTGCTGAGATTATCAAAGATAAAACCAAGATGCTGAAGAAAGGTGATAATATTAAATGGATAGTTGAAGCAAAACACTCATTTGAAGAAATTAAGAGAGCACTCACTTAGGCCCCAGTATTGATTAGCCCATATTTTTCAAAATAATTTATGGTTTTTACATTTGCATCTGAAAACACTATTGCTGGAGTTTTACTGCAGAAAGGACAACATGGTACAAAGCAGCCCATTTCATTCTTTAGCAGAACCCTTGCTAACTCAGAGCTGAGATACAATATTTCAGAAAAGTAGCCATATGCTTTGAGCAAAGCCATTAAAGATTTCAGAATCTGTATTCTGCACTCTCATTTCATAGCATTTGTGCCTAACATTGTGGTGAAGGACATCTTGACTCAAGCTGATCCTGATGGAAAGAGAGGGAAGTGGATAGCTAATTGCTGGAGTATGATATAGAAATCATACCTACAAAATTGGTGAAAGGACAGGAGATAGAAAAGCTAATGGCACAATCCAATTTTGACTGTCTTGATATGAATTTTATTGCAAAAATTTTAGAGTTATTAGATGAAGATGAAGATCTGATTCCTATTGAAGAGAAGTACATTCTATCTGACTGGTATAAAGACATTGTCTTTGTCTTGCATCATCATAGAGCTCCTACAGAATTGGCTACATCAAAAGAAAGTTTTGTAAAGCTAAAATCTCTGAGATATTTCATTATAGATAAGAATCTTTACTGGAACAATACTAGTGGAATTCTTTTGAATTGTTTTCTAGAAGAGGAAGCTGAAAAAGTGATTGAAGAGTTTCATAAATGAGATTGTGGAGGACATCACTATTGGAAGGCCACACCAAACAAAATTCTCAGAGCAGGGTACTATTTTCCCACCATGTTCAAGGATGTCTACAAGAAGATAGTTGCCTTCCATGAATGTCAAATTTTTAATGGTAAGAAAAAGCTAGTTCCTTTACCCTTGATGCCAATTTATGTTGAGGCACATTTCCAATAGTGGGGGATAGATTTTATTGGTGAAATACACCCATATTCTTCAGGGTAGCACCACTGGATCCTGACATAAACAGATTATTTCACCAAGTGGATTGAAGCAATCCCAACAAGGTAGGAAAATGATTCATTCATCATCCAATTCTTAGAGAATAACATATTGTTCAGGTTTGATTTTCCTATGAAGATTATTAATAACAATGCACAAGATTTCAAATCCAAAAGGTTGATTAGCTTTTGTCATCAGTATCACATAACACTCAGACACTCTACTACTTATTACCCACAGGGTAGTGGGCTTTCCGATTCTTCTAATAAAAGCATTGGGAGAATTATCAAGAAGGTACTACAAGAAAATAAAATATCATGGAATTTGAAGTTGAAGTATTCTTTGTGGTCTGATAGAGTATGTACAAAAATATTAATTGGTACTTCACCTTATGAGTTAGTGTATGGTGCTGAAGCCATTTTTCCCACATCCTTGGGAGTGCCTATTATGAAATTTCCGCAAGGGCTAGCGGAGGAGCCTAATGCTACTCAGAGGAGAATAAACCAGCTTATAGCTCTATAGGAAAAAGGGAGGAGGTATAAAACAACCATCAATAGTCACAAAACATAATAAAGAAGACATTTGACAGGAAGGTCAAAGAAGAAAATTTTCAGATTCAAGATGTGGTGTTGAAGTGGGAGGCCAAAATTGAAGAAAAGGGGAAACATGGTAAGTTTGAGAACATCTAGAAATGACCTTTCATAGTAGCTGAATTCCATGGCAACAACACTTATCTACTGTAGGAAATGGGTGGAAAACCTTGTGCTAGAGGACCTGTCAATGGCAAGTTTCTAAAGCACTATTCCTCTTAAGTGTTACTAAAATTTCACTCCATTGTATATATTCCATTTTATCATGCTTTCCTGCTAATAAAGACAGGCTGATCATCAAACTTGAGCCCGAGGTGAAGGCCATTAGAGTTTGAAGAAGGCTTGGCATATTTCAGAGTTTTTATTTCCAACCAGAAAGATGGATGACACGGGAACTACAGGTTCTTTGGTGTACCACAGGGGAACACCATCCCAAGTGGAGCCACTATTATCACTCATAAAGTTGTGAAACATTTCTCGATATGGTAATATAGTTCACTCATCAAAAGGATAAGGTCTCCTTAGCCATTTCAATGTGGTATAGGATTTTTTTTTAAATTTTTACATTTTTTAGCCTATCCTAAGTTTCATGGTCACCTCCATTTATGTCATTTCATGTCAAATCGATCCTCATAAGGTGTAATTTTTCATTCCCCGTGCATTTAAAATAAAAAAGGGCACATTTGTTAGTTTTTAGAATTTTCGTGGCATTTTACACTGTAAAACAACAGATTTAGCTATGAAACTGCCTAATACTTTCATAGCGAATCTGTAAGAGGCTAAAATAACCGCGCTATGAAAATATGTTTGTTAACCTGTCTTGTCAAAATCGCTATGAAGTGTCATCCTATGATTGGAGGAGTTAGGGTGGAGTTCATTCAAGTTTTTTATGATTAATTCAAAGGTACATAGTCGTGTCTTAGGTCATCATTACCTTTTTGGGCTTGTATGTGTCATGATTGAAGCATGAGCTATCAGTTAAACCATAAAACCTTACCCCAACTAGCATTTTGTAACATTTCTCTTTATCTTTGCATGTGAGTCGATCCCTGGAGAGTTGCTTCATCGACCCAAGCAGGTTGCTAGAAGATTTGAACTTTGAAGGTGTCATCAAGCAAGCGAGGCTATGAAGATTATAAAGCACCCATGGTTGCAAGAAGGAAAACAAAAAAATGTGGCCATTTCCAGATGTATGAGCCCATGGACATGAATTTTCTCAATGAATACCCAACTGCCATGGAGGTTTTCAGAAGAACTGGTTGCTTGCAATTCTGTCAGAGGTTGCAGGGCTTTCATCTACAGGTTTCCAAGGATTTTTCCACCAACTTCACAGGAACAACTTCAAAGGTTGGAATTCTGAACCTTACAGTGACACTAGAGATCTTCTCATCAGCAACAGGAATCCCTAGAGGAGGGGAACAATGCTTTAAAGGAATCAAATTCATAATGCAGGATTGAAAAGAGTTTATCAAGCAAGAACACAGTGAAATTGATCTGAAAAATTCTATCCCTAGGAGTTTCATGAAGGACAATTATTCAAAGTTGTTGATGGTCATTCAAAAGTATTTTACCTGTGAAGGAAGGTTTCACATGGTCTACTCCTATCATCTTAGGCTTCTTCTGCATTTTGTGGGTAAGAGGTCACCTGAATTCTTTTATTTATACAAAAGTCTAAGGAAAATGTAAGATAAGGTTCAAATCAAAACATAAGGCAATGGAACTTCTCTTTTTCATCATGGTTTGATTAATATGTTGGTGTTAGAGGAATTGAGGAGGTTAGAAAGAGATTGGACGTCCTTCTTGTTCATGAGTGGTTATGAAATTGATGCTGTCACTTCTAAGAAAGCCTCCAAACCTAGAAACATTTCATCACCAGTTGTGGCAGAGGAAGTTGAAGAAGGGAATAGATCATCTCCTCTAGAACTAGTGACCATGGAGGTAGAGCCTTTGCAGAAGACTAACACACCTAAAATAACACCTACAAAACAGAGGCATATAGTCAACAAAAAAGGCAACAAAGAGTCACTAGGAGCCAAAAATTCGCTAAAGGAAACTTGGAGGATATCCTACATGAAATTGACATTGATGAGTCACCCATTGTGCAAGCTGAAGACATTGAAGATGGAGGAAGAAAGCTAAAGGAAGGTAAGACTACTAAAAAACTAGAGTTTGTAGGTGATGATGCTAGTTTCATTTTTCAACTTAGGAAGCCAATGACTAGGCATGCAAGGAAGGTCATGGAAAGAAAAAAACAGACTGAGAAATTCAATGAAGCTATTTCCCAGCCAACAAGCATCATAGATTTGTCTTCACCAGCAAAGGAAGAATTGGTTATCAAGTAAATAAAGGGTAAAGAGAAAATGATTGAAAAATAAAAAAATGAAACCCTCAAAGAGCATTTGAACGAGGCAGGTAAAGAGATATCGGTTTTGAAGCAAGAGGCAAAGAAACATAGAGCTGAGAAGGTTCAGTTTGAATAAATGAGGAAAATTTAGGACGATCAAGTGACAAGTGTTTCAAAAACCTTGGAAAATACAGAAAAATTGATGAAATGGACTCAGCCACTGAGAGGGGAGGTTAAACATGTTAGGAGGATGAATTTTCAATTAAAATCCAAAAACATAGCATTAAAGGACAAAGTGGAAGATCTTCAGGAGCAATTGGATTTGATTCATGCGGAGTTGGAAAAGAAAGGATTGAAGATGATAGTGGTAGAAGAGCCCATTAGTCAATTGATTTTAAATGAGGAGGAAACACCAAAGGATTAAAAATTGAGATGGAATATGTTTTAGGAGGTTGATAACATGCAGAGAACCCAAATTTTGTAGCTGGAGAATTTTTTTTGAAGACAACCTTAAATTCAGAAAATTCTAGTTTTTTGGACAATTTCGTAGCATACCTCAGGCTTGAGACCAGAAATACGCAACAGAAATTCCTGTAGGTGATTTTTTGACTTAAAAATTAGTTTCGACATGTTTTATGGAGGTATATCAATGGTTTTCAAGGTTTCATGTCATAATGAAGGTGCTAGAACAACAACGAAGTCAAAGAGATAGATGGAAAAGTAAATTTTCACACACCACTAAAACTCGCTACGAAACTGCCTAAAACTGCCCTATTTTTGAAGCGAGTAATGTTTGAAGGATTTTTAGCATCTCAACAACAAATTTTCTAGCTGGAGACCTCCAGCATGTAAGTGGGACATATTAGCAAAGAATAATGGCTCAAAAGGAGTGCCACATAGCCATCTCATCAGTCAAAACAATGTTAACAATGAAGGTCATCCATTCCTAAAAGGCAGGATTATGTTCCACAGATCTAGAGGTGCTTTAAAGATGTAAAGTGGTGGTAAACTAGGGTGATTTTTCCTTTGAGCATGTGAAATTCATTATGTAACCATTATGTAACTGTTTGACTGATAGGATAAATAAATGTAATAAATAGGAGATAGAGTCCTATTAGGAGTTTGTTTTATTTAAGGATAGCTGTCATTTTTCTGTTTCAAGTTAGTGGTTTCAGTTATGATAAGTGTCAGACTAGAATTTGAAGATCTAGCCAACCAGGAAGATCATCTACATTGTAAATAATGTCTATTTATAGACAAAACATCGAAGATCAAAGGGTTGGAGAATATTGCACCAAATTGTTGCTTGTATGTTTTATCCATTATCAGTAATACAAAGTGACATTCTACTTCCAAACCTGAGATTCTCATGACGTTTTTGATGTGTTATTAATTTATATCTTTATTTTTATCCACTTGTAGGATATTTCATCTCTAATTACTCATAATTCATAATATTATGCTCTGACTTCCTTTAGTGGTGAAATGACTGTGTTTTCCTATGTTTTGTGTATGAATTATCTTTGTTAAAAACCTCAGTTTGCCTCAAATTCCATGTGAAGACTACTGATTGTTGAATCCATAAGCCCAATGGTAGCAAGACTTCATTTTTCAACCTGAAATCATACAAAAACAAGTTACAATTCCATAGAGTTAGCCATCTAGTACTATCTTTATTCAAAATCATAAACCCCCCTTGAGATAGCCCTCTCAAACTGAAGAGGCTAATCTTCAGTTAGAAGTGGTTTAAAAGAGTTAAATTGAGTTGATTGATGAGAAACCAATCAAGATCAATTTGGTGATAACACAACACACAATTCCTAAGATTTCAGATGAGAAACCTATACAAAAAAAATTTAGGAAGATTCACTTGAATCTTGAAAATCAAATCAAAATAGAATAGAACAAACTCCTCAAAGAAAGATCATCTTTCTAGTTATACATTCTACATGGGTTTCAAATTTGGTTCCTGTCAAGAAAAATGGTGATATTAGAATTTGTATTGATTTTAGGAATTTAAACAAAGCATTTCAAAAGGACAATTTTCCATTACCAACCATGGAACAATTACTGCAAATAGTAGCTGGTTCTGAACTTATGTATTTTCTAGATGGATTCTCAAGATATAACCAAATCCTCGTACATCCAGATGACAGATTAAAGACTACATTTAGGACTAAGTGGGTAACCTACACCTATCAAAAGATGCCATTTGGGTTAATTAATGCAGGTGCCCCTTTTTAAAGAGCGGTGGACACGACTTTTAGGGGGCTTATCAATAAATCAATGGTTATTTATTTATATGACATTACAGTCTTTTCTAAACAAGCAACCAATCATGTGAAAGACCTAAAGCAAGTCTTTGAGCGATGTAAAAGGTATGGCATCTCATTAAACCCAAAGAAGTCATTTTTTGATTTCGATGAAGGGAAAATTTTAGGATTCATTGTGTCAAAGGAAGATATCTATATTGATCTTGAAAGAATCGAAGAAATTAAAAGAAATCCTTTCCCTCATAACAAGAAAGCTATGAAGTCGTTTCTTGGAAAAATTAATTTTGTAAAAAGGTTTGTCCCTGACTTTTCACAAATAGTTTTACCATTGCAAAACATGATTAAGAAAAATTCAGTCTTTAAATGGGGACATAATGAAAGAGAAGCATTTGATTTGATCGAACAATCCATTATCAATGCTCCATTATTGACTACCACTGATTTTCTTAATCCTTTTACTTTATATACTTTTTCATTAGATACATCATACGTTGTTGTTTTAACACAACTTAATGACCAACAAATTGAAGCACCAATATCATTTCTCAGTTCCAATTTGCAAGGTGCAGAACTAAATGATTCATCTGTTGAGAAGCAAGGATTTGCTGTCTTTAAGGCTATAAAGCATTTCAGACCATTTCTCCTAAAAAATCACACCAAAATAATAGTCCCATTTTCTGCAGTGAGACAACTATTGATGCAAAGAGAATTAGGAGAGAAAAGGGCTAATTGGGTTACCGATTACAAGAATATGATGTAGAAATTAGACCCTCTAAAATTGTTAGAGGTCAAGGTATTTGTAGAATGATAACATGAGCATCCCATTTATCATCAAAGGAAGATTCAGGTAACAATGTGCAAATATCAGAGGTAAGCCTCAACGATGTGCAATCTCAATATACTAATCTCATATTTTATTTGAAAAATGGATATGCCCCAACCCAACTCAGTTATAAAACAAAACATGCTTTGAGATTAAAGGCCAAGCAATATGAATTAATCAATGATGTATTGTTTAAAATAAATTTTGATTCTATACTATTAAGATGCTTAGAGAAATCTGAAGCAGAGAAAGTCTTGCAGGAACTTCATAATGGATCAACTAGAGGACATTTTGAGTGAAATACAACAACACAAAATCATACATGCAAGTTACTATTAGCCTACACTTTTCAAATATGCTCATGAATATGCAAGAAAATGCAAATTTTTTCAAAGTGCATCTGGGATACAAAGGAATCCAGCCTTCCCATTACAGCCAGTTAATATAGAACAACCATTTGAACAATGGGGATTAGATATAATCGGTGAGATCATTCCTAACTCTTCCAAACAACACAAATATATTCTCACAACTACAGATTATTTTACTAAATGGGTGGAAAAATTCCATTGAAGGTAGCCAACTTGGAGAATATTATCGATTTTATTAACCAATATATCATAACTAGGTTTGGTTTGCCTATTGATTTAATGTTCGATAATGCATATTATTTCTCAGGAACTGCCATGATAGAATTTGCAATCAAAAGAGGCTTTAAACTTAAGTATTCTACAAATTATTATTTGCAAGGAAATGGTTTAGCAGAATCCACGAACAAAAACCTGATTAGAATCATTAAACGAACTGTTGATCAAAACCAACGAAATTGGCATAAGTCATTAATCTTTGATCTTTGGGTAGACCGAATAACCTGGAAAGCTTCTATTGGCACTTCTCCATTCAATCTTGTTTATGGAAAAGAAGTTGTTCTTCGTACCAATGTAGTTATTCCTTCTCTTTCCTTAGTTCAATTTATTGATGAACCTCCTTCTTCTTCCTTACAAGACAATTTCAACTTCTTAATTTAGAAGAAGAAAGAGAAAAATATAAACATACTCATGCACATCATCAACATATATCAAAAGCTTCATTTGATGCAACTTCTATTACTCCAAAAATATTTCAAATTGGTGATCTGGTATTGAAATGGGACAAAGCATGTGAGGAAAAAGGTAAACACACTAAATTTCAAAAACTCTGGTTAGGTCCGTTTCAAATAATTGAAGAAATAGGCCCATCAACATTATTATTTCAAGATCTATCAAGAAAAATAGATTCTTTTCCTGTTAATGGGCAGATTTTAAAGAAATAATTTTCATAGGAGGTAACCCCTTCTATTCCCTGTATACTAGTGACTTTTTCCTTTCCTTAGGAAAATAAAAATTGAACAACATTGATTTTTGGCTTTTCAAATAAACATCTCAAATGATCTTTTTGATTTATCTCTTATATAAATAAGAAATGTTAAGGAAACAATTGAAATATTTGAATATCAAGTAGATACTATTTTTACTGAAAGATGCAATTTCACTGAAGTTATTTATTCTCTGATGAACTCTCATCTTTATAAAGCATGGTTATTCTTTTATCAGTCAATAAAATAATATTTAACATAGCAAATACTCTTTTACAGAGAAGCAATCTAAAACTCAAAAAATGATCATCCAGAATCCTCAAAAGGACCAATGATTCATGCCATCTGGGAAAACTTATCAAATTTTAGAACGAAATTCAAAAAAGATTATACGAGAAAAGCTTAAAACATAATAAGACTCATCACAAGCTTGTTTACCATGTTCATAAGGAAATAGTTGAATTGACATTACCAATACTACCTACCAAAACAAGGTAAAGACTTGAGATTATATCAAGAGGAAAAGGGGTCCCATCAAGAGCTAGCTTGATCAGTTTAATTACAACTAGTGAATGGCATTGTCAATATTTGGTTAGCAAGCCAAGACAATGGCTTTTAAGTAAATAAAAATACAATAAAAAATATCTACAAAAAGAAAAGCAATTTTCAAAAAAGATCAAGTGTATAAGGTTGGAATTTATTTTTTTAAATTGTAAGAAATACTGGATGGGACAATGAATCATTGCTAGGTAAAAGGTAACCCTGCCAAGAGCTTAAATTGCCTATTGGATCAGAGGCTCTACCTGTGATAAAAGAGTAAATACTTATAAAGCTAACCTGTAAGAGCCACCTGCTTTATGTTTTTTAACTGAGTAAAGGCTGATATAGATTCTCATACTTTTATTTTTAAAAGAGGAATTCTTATGAATTATAATTAAGAGAGATTTTGTTGCTTAGTGAGATATTATTTATTTGAAATTCATTCCTACAATTATTTTTATTTTAAAAAGGTTTTTTAGAAATTTCAAAAAGTTAATCATAGATAGCTGGTTCTCCTAAGTGAATCGCCAATTTTTGTACTATACAAAAACCCCCATTTAGTTTTAATAAATGGGGACCTTGAAAAATAAATAGGAATTTTTTTTTTTTTAATTTTTAGCTTAAGTAAAAAAAATTTAGGAAATAAAGTTTCTTTTACTTTTCTTCTTTCATTCCTTAGCGCGCATTGCAATTCACATATCTTACGAACTTAAAAAACTCAAAATCTATTAAGTCACGCGGGCTACGATATGCACTAAACTCTTTCCGAAGTTATATAAAACTCTTATTGCAAACCCTTTAAACACTATTATAAGAAAAAATCGCTTCGCGCCTTATAAAACGATCAAACTTATAAACAATTTGGTCAAAGTTGCGATTAAACGGACCCGACGAACCAATAAATAAATAAACATAAAACTCCAATGTCCGATAAAGTGAAATGGATTGATTTATTAAAGCGCATTTCGCATTTTGCAATACATAACTAAAATCAAGTTAATACCGCATAAAAATTGCGATGTGCGATTTGCGCATATCACATTTTGCGAGATTTATTGGTAACATCACAAATGGAAATAGTTATAAGTTGCGATATGCGATGAATCGATAGTTAATTTCTCAAGCATGCGAAATTATTCACGTCAAATCAAACTGAATATGAGATCTAACGTCTTAAATTGATCGATAGAAATTTCACATGAAGGTGTACGAGATTTAATTTAAAAGATTATCGATTATTAAAAAAATATAATAGGAGTAAGGTTTTGATAGATTCATATCTACATCGAGCATATTTGAAATTATTGAACGTCAGATTTGTTTTAATTCGATCCACCCCTCTGTTCTGTTTATTTTTAATGTTTTCTCTGTTCGCTTGAAATTAGGAAACCACTTAACAGAGCAAGAAAATATAAATGAGCAAGAAAGGCAAAGAGATTTCCCAAGCATCACTTATTGAAGACTCATATATGTCTCCCCTATTCTCATACACCACCTGAAACAAGGATTGCAAAAGTTCTTCGTGGGAGGCAATGTACCAAATTTTCGAGGATGAAAAGTCAAGGGTAATAATCAGAGTTTCTACAGTAGGTGCATCAGTTCCTTCAGACCCAACCTATTTCGACGTTCCATTTTCATTCACCCATAAGGTAGCATCAAGGCCAAATATTCTCCCCTATACAGATATGGTTAAGTGGGTAATTGACCACTTGAACGTAGAAGATAGAACATTCAAGGATTCAAAGGGTGAGAATATCGGTTCATTTAGGGCAGAAGATTTGAGGACAATGTACCACTTACCCATCCTGCAGCAGAACTATGACAAAGCTTTTATTTAAAGCTTTAGAACAAAAAATATAGACCTGATGAAAGTCATAAAGGAATGGAAGGATGACCAAGGCAAGCTTAAACGAGATAAACTTGGTATGTACCCAATAACACAAATTCCTTCCCCTTACTGCTATGCTACTGGTATGTTGTGTAGATTATTTGAAAAACATGATACCACTAGGTATTCTATAGATGGGTTCCCATTAATTGATGCAACCATCAATTCCTTAATTTTAAATTAGGAAAATATCCTATCTGATAATTTAGCCAGAAATATCATGGAGTATAGGAGTAAAACAAGTGTTTCATCTAGAGAAATACCCCCCTTTTACATGAGTGCCTATGTCATGGATGAAATTTTCTTTCCTTCTAGTTTCCATACCATGGGATGGAAATGGACGGCCCAAGACCCTACTACAATCCACATTTACCACAGAGCCCTTTGGGAATCAGACTTCCATCTGCATTTTTACAAAATTTTCCATAGAGTTATGTTGCTTATGCACCAGATTATATTAAATGAGAAAGCCCCTAGGGTTTCCAAAGAGGCTAGTACAGACATTTTTCACGTTGCTAGATGGTTTGCAGAAGAAATTTTCACTTATGTCAGAGTTTTTGGTAGTTATGATTCTCCTCAAGTCCTGCCATATGATGTTCCTAACAAGTTACTTGCTAGAGAGATTGCCTACCAGCTTGTTGTAAATGGTATTTCAAAATAGCTTAAAGATGCTAAGAAGGCCGTTTGGCCTAAGTTTCCTTTATAGTGCGGTACTTTTGCACTTTTTGATATTGGTCATGCCTACAAGGAAGTTTCAAATGTTAATTTGTTGAATTTGGCTGTAATGCCAAAACGACCATATGACCCCAATGATGTAATTAAGAACTTCATTGCAGAGCTCAAAGTAAAGCCTTTTTTGAAAGAGATAGATAGATTTGATGATTTCTTTCAAGCTATTGAAAATTTTTCAGATGTACTAAATTTTGCATCCAGTCAACTCAATCAAGATGGCTTGGAAGATTTTCAAGCATACAAAAGCAAGAGACTGGAAAGGATTCCTCTGTATTTATTGAATATTGAAGATGTCAATAGATCTACTCCAAGTATTAGCTTGGATAATGAAGTTAAAGACCTGTCTGAAGATGAGTCAAGGAAATCAGAACATCAATCTCAGAATTTGGTTCATTTTGAAAATGAATCCGAAAACAAAAATGACAACCCATAAAAGGTAATCAATCAAGTAATCAAAGTGATTGAGATGCAAGAGAAAGGAGAAAGTAATGGAACAGAATCATCTTCCCAAGAAGTTCAGCACAATTAAGATACACTTGATTAGTCAGAAAAATATCAGCCAAAGGATTTGAAGAGTGAATGGGATAAGTTTTATAAGGCAATAAAAACTCCTCAAACAAATCCTAATACTGATCAATCTACCATTTTTCAGATGCCAGAACATTCTCAGAAGTTAGTAGAAACTGTTACTCCACTACAACAAGTTCTTGAAAATCATGATCAAGAGATCATTCCGGCTTATCCTACAGAGCAAATAGTGTTACAAGTTGAGGAAATCCATTCATTGGATGTCTTCTACAGTCTTAGTCATAAGGCTGTAGTAAAGAGAATAAAAAGGAGAATAATTGATAATACAGTCTCAAGTATTACAAATGGATCTCTAGACGTTTTATGGAAGGATCCTCTAGTTGATCCTACCGAACATTTAACCAAAATATCATAGTTTGTAGGGGAATATGCTACTGCCACTATTGATAAGGCCACTGAAGTTAAAATTTTACTGAAGCAGAGAGAAGATAAAATACAATATTTAGAGATACTGTTAGAATAAGAAAATTCTAACTCCAGCGAGCAAATGGTATTGAAGATGTCCCAATTTCAAAAGGATTTTGAAAGTATAAAATTAAATCATCAGGTACAACTCACTGAGAAGCAAACACAACTGGAAGAAACAATAAATAGATTAAAAATCCAACCAAAACTAGAGAAATTCATAAAGGAAGCATTGAATATGAATGCTAAGCTAAAGCAACAACATGAAATATCTTGCCAACAAGCTTCTATCACTAGCTCTTATTGTAACTCAAGTGAAATACTAATCCAACAAGTGGATATCTAGAAACTTGAGTGTGAGAATATTGAAAAGAAAATAAACGAAGGAATTCAATGGAAAGCTTTAGAATCAGGCAAGGAAGATGATCTACCCTAGGTAGATAAATTCCATAAGGAGATCTTATTTAAGTATTTGGAAGCACATATAAAGAAAGCAGAGAAAGCAACGTCGAAAGAACCAATGTTAACAAAGGAAATTACTAAATATCTATGTGAACAACTTTTGAAATCAGAACTTACCAAAGAGTGCATGACTGAAGTGCTCTCAAAAGTCATGCAGCTGGAAACATAGTGGAAACAAAAGGAAAAAATGCAGGAAGAAACAATTAAAAAGATAAATAAGTTTGATCAAGAAAATTATTGGAATTTTCTGATCAAACCTTATCATCAGTACTAGACCTTGTAGTCTTTAATAGATTCAAAAAAAAGATCGCAACCAACACTCTCAAATGTGGTATTCAAGGGAAAAGTCAGATCGAGGATTTCATAGCCAAATCACCTCAAACCTATGCTAGATATTTGTCAACTTCGGGATCAAATTCAAATGAAAGATCAGAATTCATAGTTATATCATTACTTTATTTTCCTAGATTGTAGTTAAAGTTTTTCTTACGAGGATGGTTGTTTGAAACCTCCTCTATTTTTATGTAATAATCTATTTTTAAACATATTTAGTTTAGTATTTAAACCCCTCTCATGCATTTAGAGAAGTGTCCAGATATTTGTCAAAAACATTTGCAAAGAATGCACTTTTGTAAGTTTGTGAATGCTTTGATGAATTAATGGAACACAATCTGTTATCTTTTGACATTTGAAGTTGTTTAATGGATGTTGCATTATTGTACTCTTTAAATTGCTTGAAAGTGAAAATAAGCAGAAATCTACTATCAGTTTACATGAGTAGGACTTTGTACATATGGTACTTCTATTCACTTGTATTAAGTTTTACTTTCTAGATTGAAAGTCATCTTTTTATTGTATTATATATTTGAAACGTCATTATAGATGAATGTTAAATGCACTTTTGTACTAATATTTGTCTGTGATTTTTTATTGGATATATAATCAAACATACAAATGCGATATATTTTTCACAATTCTTCTAATCAAACTATTTTGTTAGAAGAATCATATTTACATTATTTTCATCTCTTTCAACTGTTAAATAATCTACATTACCAATAGTTGAAAGATATCTCTTTAGATTTCATAAAGGAAGAAAAACCTTGAGAATATATTAAGATATATAGTGTTAGACAGATTCATGTGATAGATTATAATCATTTTCCATTGCATGCTAAATAACCAAAACACACCCCAAAATCATCCTTATTGGGAAACTGGTCCCACTATCCCTAATCGGAGCCACCACACCAAATGGAAAAGGAGTTGATTTAAGGTCCAGACTGGGTGCTTTTCCCCAATGTTGTGGCAACGGAATTTCAAGGCCTCAATAGATACTCATCCTCCCATGTGTATTATTCAACATGCAAGTTATTCCACTTAATGAGAGACTCTGGAATTCATCTATTCTATAGTTGTTGGATTCTTATATCCATGATTTATTCACACTCCAATATTATTTTTCCTTCCTCTTCAAGTTCTGGAAATATAGTTTGAACTCTGAGCTTGTCACCTATAACCTTATTTAAGCATGAAACATTGAAAACTGGGTGTAATAGTGAATATGCAGGTAGTTCCTATTTTTGTGTCATATGGTACCAATCTTTTGTAACATCGGCTTATAAGGGACATATTACTTGGGTGATAATTTGTTACATTTTAGCTTGCTTGAGGTACATTTATTTGTATGGTTTTAGTCGTAAAAATACCCAATATCCCACATAAAAAACTTCTTTCACTGTGATGCTGATATGCATGTTGTTCCACTTAATTTTGCATAGGATTCAGATTATACTTTAAGAGTTGGAAATTTTTTTGTTTGTGCTCGATGTGATCTTCCACTTCTTGAACCTTAGAATTGTCTCTTAAAAATTATGTGATGAACAGTGGATGATATCCATATAGTGCTAGAAATGGTGTCATTTTTTCTTTGGTATGGAAGGAAGTGTTATATCACCATTCTTCTATAGGTATCCAATTGATCCATTCTGTTTGTTTATCATATATAAAGCAATAGAGATATACTTCCAAATTTTTTTTCACTATCCCATTCTTCCCATCAGATTGAGGATGATAAGATGAGCTATGAGCTAATTGAGTACCAAGACAAGAAAATAATTTTGTCCAAAAATTTCGAGTGAAAATGGGATCTCTATCACTTACTATAATATTTGGGTTTCCATGCCACTTTTGAACTGTTTCCACAAATACAATAGGGAATGTACTCGCTTTGAAAGGATGAGATAATGCTTAGTAATTCTATAAAATACCACCATGATGACACTCTTTCCTTTGGACTTGGGTAGGCATGTGATAAAATAGTGACTTGAATAACTAATGGTTGTAAAAGTATTAGGGTCTTAATTGTCTCAACTTTATTTTGTTGGTAAACCCAAAATTCTACCAGAAAATTCTGAATATCAGATGCAACACCTTGTAGGGGACATAATACTTGGGTGATAATTTATTATCCTTCTTAGATTTCTTGAGGGACACTTTTTTGTATGCTTGTAGCAGTAAAAATACCCAATCGCCCAAATCAATACTTCTTTCACTATGATGATGATATGCCTGTTGTTTCATTCAATTCCGTGCCAGAGTTAGGTTATCCTTTAAGAGTTGGAGAACTTGTTTTTGATGTTCAATGTGATATTTCACTACTTGAACCTTAAAATTTTTTCTTAAAAATGACATGATGGATGATGGATGATATCCATAAAGTGCCATAAATGGAGTCATTTTTGATGTGGTATGGAAGGAAGAGTTATAACACCATTTTTCCAGAGTTAACAACTTGATCCATTATGTTTATTTATAATAAACAAAGCAACGAAGATATCCTTTCAAACATTTTTTCATTATCTCAGTTTTCTTATCAGATAGAGGTTGATAAGATGAGATATGAGCTAATTGAGTACCAATACAAGAAAATAATTTTGTCCAAAAATTTCTAGTGAAATGGAATCTTTATCACTTACAATAAAATTTTGGTTTCCATGTAGCTTTTGAATTGTTTCCACCAATAGGGATTGTACTAGCTTTGAAAGTATGAGATAGTGCACAAAAGTGTGCATAATTAGTAAGTCTATTAAATACCATCATGATGACACTCTTTCCTTTAGACTTGGGTAAACCTGTGATAAAACATTGACTTGGAATGGATAATGGTTGTAAAATATCTAGGGTATTAATTTTCTAAAATTTATTTTTTTGGAAAACCAAACATTCTGCCAAGAAAATCTGAATATCAAATTTAAGGCCACCACAAAAAAATTTCTTCTTGACCTTGTGGTAAGTTTTAAAAAAATTTGAGTAACCTCCTATAGGAGAGGTGTGAAATTCCAAAAGAACCTTTTATTTGAGTTGGTATTTCTTACATAGTTATAAGCAATATTTGTACTACAATGAATCAATTTTCCAAAAAAATGTATCAGATGCACTCAGATCTTTCTATAACTTTTGAATGAGTGTCCATACCTCTTCATAATTCTTCCATTCATCCTTAATTTATCCAATTAGGTTGGATAATAGAAATGTCCCAAAGCATTGCCTCCACATCCACATTCCTTATTGAGACTAGATATGCAACAAAAAAATTTCTTCTCTTTTTTATAGATGATTTCAAAGTCATAACCCAACATCTTTGTGACCCATTTTTTCTTCTCTTCTGAAGATAATATTTGTTCCAAGAAGTATTTATGAATATCATAGTCTATTTTTACCTTGAAGTGTCTTCCCATTAGGTAAGGGAATCATTGCTTCAATTCATGTAATATTGCCAACATTAACTTATCATTGAATACATTTCTGTAAATAATTTCCCTTGATAAGATGACTTTCAAAAGCAACGGGTCTTCCTTCTTGCATTTAAACAACACGAATACCATTTCCTAAGGCATCACATTTCACAATAAATATTTTTGTGAAGTCTGGTGTAACTAAGACGAGATCTTGACACATTGCCTCTTTAAGATGTTTAAAGGGCTTAGTTGCTTTTGGAGTAAAGAAAATGCATCTTTATCAAGTAATTTTGATAGAGATGATGTTATTTTCCCATAATTATTAACAAAATTGCGATAATACCCTGTCAACCTAAGAAATCCTTGAATATACCTTAAGGTTGTGGGAATTTTCCATTCCTTGATAGATTTAATTTTGTTAGGTTTTACCTTAACACCCTCATGATGTTAAAAAGTGTAACTAGGTCCAGTCTTCATAATGACTTGTAATTATGAATTTATGTAATGAAGAAGACAAAGAAAATAAAATGTATTTTTTAATGCTTGCCTTGTGGGTTTCATGAGAAACAATTTTTTATTATAGGTCAAATATTTCTTCTTAGTGTATTTATCATTTTTCATATTGCCATAAATATAATTTAGAGTCATGTATATGAAGTGATGTTACACTTTTAAGGAGACAAATTATTGATGTAAAGATATACTCCAAACCCTTGTTACTATGCTCCAAGAAGTCAGCTAAATATATACGTTCAAGATACTCCTTGACAAGTTGGATCACCTTCAGTATTCATGTTAGCCTACAAGACTTAGAGACAACCACTATAAATAAGGTGATCACGACCTCATTGTGACAAGAACAGTTAGGAAAAGTTCTATAATAAAGTGGGAGGTTATGATTTCTATTTGGCGCAGAGAAGGAAGACAATACAACGAAGGAAGAGAGGCTTCTCCTGTATCTCTATTTTGTGCTAATGATCTCGGTCTAGGTCTCTGTCACATATCTAAACTGCAGTGTGAAGGTCTCGATCTAAGGAGCCCTGTCAATTAGAGAATACAATGCATAAAAGAGGTGTCTTGGAAGTGAAGAAAAGGTCATTGCAAAGAGTGCTAAGGAGATTGAGATCGACACAGAGGAGAGGCAATGTTAGCCTCTATCATTGATCTTACACTCTCACATAAGCTCAGTGAAATACACAATAGAAAGGAAGAAGGTCATCACATCGTGAAGGAGAAGGAATTACATCAAGGAAAGAGATCTCTATATAGGGAATTAATGGTGCTAGAAGGTAGGCCGAGGAAGAGTCTCTTGAAGGTTGAGAAGGAGCACATCATTTTAGGCTACTAAATTAGGGACTGGGTATCCCTAATGTTGGTTCAGTGCAATGCAAAAAATAAGATCAACATAAGGAGCCTAAAAGAGAAAGTGACAAGGGTCTTGGAGGCATACTAGTATCAAGGCTCTGTGTCATGGTCGTGGTACTCGTCAATTAAATATCTATAAGAAGAATTATTTTCAGGTTTTCCTCTCAAAGAGGGAGAGGTTTTGGCCCCAGATTTCTAGCGTAAATATTTGTGTCTCTTGTGCATTTGATAATTGAATTGATGAAGAGCGTAATAATCTAATGAAGATAAGATATAAGTGAAATAAACATAACTAAATCACAAGTAATTATCATGAAAGATAAATTTTAATAAAATCCCTAATTTCTCAACATGGAATCAGAGCTAAGGTGTTCAAGAGAAGCAAGGGAATTTTAGTAATCAGGCACAAGATTCAAGCTTCAAATAAGACATCAACGATCCAAGGTGATCTACCTATTTACATCACTCTTGAAGAAGTATATCTAAGAGGGAGTTCCTGCTACTATCTACATCATTATCAACAAGGAAGTTGGTAGTAGAAGAAAAACATCTACTCAAGTAAGTATATTTATGGCTTCATATGGATTTGTCAAAATGTAATTTTACAAAGAAAGAAACAAATTGGTTGGGGTTTCAAACTTTATTTCATGGAATAAAAGGACAGATCTAAATATTATTGAGAATAAATTCATGGAATATATCAAAGGGTTAGCAACTAGACCTTCAAAACAATATACTCAAGACATGCCAAATGCATGAAGGGATACATAAGAGCCCAAAGGATTCTTATAGAATCCATAAAGGACTCTCTCATTCCCTATGTATCAAAACTAGAATATTTAAAAGAAATATATGAAACATTGGTGGAGCTATTATTGGTGAGTACTGCAGGGGAAGTAATATCTCTGAGACCAAAACTATAGAAGTTGAAGTTGTTAAGAGAGGAAGGAATCAATTCATATTTTATGAATATCTTTGAAATACAAGATCTACTATGGGAATTGGGAGAAGTAATATCTATGTTGGAGCATGGTCCCCTGGGTAAAGAAATTTTGGATAAATTTTGGTTAAGGTTTTGTTTGTAAGTGCCTCGCATAGATATCAAGGGTCTTTGGGGCAGGTCAAAGTCC
The DNA here is from genome assembly GCA_034641835.2 of Pinus albicaulis. Classification (NCBI taxonomy): domain Eukaryota; kingdom Viridiplantae; phylum Streptophyta; class Pinopsida; order Pinales; family Pinaceae; genus Pinus; species Pinus albicaulis. Next base: position 69,506,011 of record CM076571.1, on the reverse strand, counting down.
CCTAATTAGTGTAATGAGTAAAAGGGAAAAACCATGAGTCTCAAACCATGGTTGGAGACCATGGTATGTGCGCATTTGGAAAGATATAAATATGTAAGAGTTGAGTGAAGAATGATAGGATAAAAATTGATAGATGCTTATGCTTATGAATGTTTTGATCTAAGTTTTGGATCGGTCTGGGTAGAAAGGCTCCTGCTTGCTGTGTCTGCGGATACCTAGTCCTAAGCTATGTGCACAAACTCTATTGCTATTTGCATAGAAGGGAAATATTGTATTGAATGAAGATATATTAATAAATAAGGCAATTTTGGCGAACTTAGACTTTATATGATTCTTTTAGTTACTGTCTTAGATTTTTTATGCGCATTATCTATTTCTTATTATAGATATGGATATGTTCTGTTGAATACATATGTATTTACATGATTGATAATTCAAGTTGGTAAATTGCATCTATGCGCGAGTATTGTTCTTCTTAATTGTTAGATATGAAGTATAATAATTTTTTTGTGTAAGAGTTTAGTGTATAACAATTTGTGACTGCGCATGGGATAATTCTCTTTATCACTATCTAGGCGCGCACAACTACTTTACTATTTGTCTTCAATTAGATCCAGTTCTGTGAAGTTGCACACAAGGTAGTAGGTATTAGATCTATTGGGTCCACATAAAAAGCTCCCTTAGGGTGTAGAAACCTGGTTCCAACACCCCTCTATATTGCTTTGGGTGGGACTTTGGTTTGCGTAAGAAGATCACTGCCGAAAGGGCCAGTAGTTGGAGGGTTTTTTTGGTTGCGCGATTTCTCCGAACCTAGGTTAGGACCCCTCAAGCTAACAAATGGTTATGTTGTTGGGACCCAAGCTCCAAAAGAGACCTATGGTTGACTTGCCCGAAGAAATTATGGAGGAAGATGAGGTCATGGAGGTAGATATGATCTCATGTTTTCCCAAGTATATGGAACTGTGTAAAGCATATGTGAATATCCTAAAGGAATTGGACAAGGTCTGGTCATACATAAATTCCCCATTTCTCCCTGAAGATGTGCCATTCAAGGGGGAGATGTTTGCGAAGGTCCCCCTGCTGAAGATGGAAGACTAGGACTTGGCTGACTAGGAGAAGTTTCCAGAGTGTACGCCTGTTATGTACTTATAACCAGTCACCTATGATGACGAGGTAATCAAGGTTGAGCCAAAGCCCTGGGAATTGGGTCTGTAGAAATCAGGGTTGTTGAATTTACTAAATGTCCCACACTTTGGACGCAGTGCGGTTAATTATATTTGTGTGCGCCACTTGCTTGCCCTGGTGCTTGAAGACTCTTTGTGTTTTAGAGAGTTCATTCCAATTGATGTTGATCTGGTACATCGTATCACCAACCTGCCTAGGCAGGGGGAAGATCATGTGGTGGCCTTTGGAGGAAAAGGCCAGGTGAAGAAATTTGCAGACAAAGTCAAGAAAGACTATAAGGTCTTAGGAAATGCTCGGGAATTCCTTGTCAGTGAAATCAATGACCCCGCAGTCAATTTGGCACGATTATCCTCACCTATAATATGACGAGGAAGTGCCAGCCAAAGGAAGTCCCAAACCACATAATTTATTTGGTTGGGAAATGTGAGAAGGGAGTACAATATAATTGGGCTTAATAACTATGCACAAAGTTCCTGGAGAGTGTACACAAGGCATAGGAGGAGGGGAAACATTTCTACTATGCTTGGTTTCTACTTTTGATTGCACTAATTGGTTTGAAGATGCCACTTGAGGCCCAGTTCCAAGATATCAAGATGGATGAATGCGAAGCTGTGCGCTATGCAACAATGTGGAGCTCCAAGGTTCCTTCCTGCATCATAGAGAACAAAATTTTCTGGGTCTTGTTTGATCGAGAGGTATTTCAAGCGGTGCAGTCTAAACTACACCTGTTACCGACACTGTACGAGTTGTACTAGCATGTCACAGATTTCAAAGCCACTTTTCACAACATCCACATGTGCATGAAGGGAGATGTAGAAGGCGTTTGGTACGAGCTACCTTACATGGTCACGAAGGATGACCTTGTGCACGTGACGACAAATTGGCCCGCATTATGGTTAGAAGCATGAGCTTATGAAATGTGCACCCTTGTGGTGGACCATGTGCACCTGCGACGTAGCCAGGTTCAAGAAAAAGGACTAAGAGAGGATATCAGCCCTCCCCGAGTCCACACAAAAAGAGGAAGGGATCCAAGCAGACAAGGACATAGGTCCTAACCCTCACAGAAGATGACCTAAATGATATTGAAAACACAATCAAGAATGCAACTGAGGACCTCTGGAATGATGTGGAAACTTAGTACAAATCGTTCCTCACAGAAGTATGCTTGGGTCTTCATGAATTGAAGGTATAAGCGAGCGCGATTCTAGAGAGCGTTGTTAGAGTCCTATAGTCATAGTGATAAAATTTATTCTTTTCACTGTTGTTAGAGTCTTACGTCAAATTATTATGTTTTCAAATAAAATTTGACATGTCTCTTCATTTTCAAAAGGTTCCAAGTCATTGTCTAGTTGTCATTGCTACTCCCTCCACTTATTCAAGGTCACAAACAACCATCATGGTAATTTTCATCATTTCCTCTCATAAGTCATCAAATGAGTTAGTTGGTCATTATTTAAGTCATAGAGTCATAAAAATGCATACTTAGAGAGCTAAAATTCTAATCATGGTCAAGAATATGCATATGATGTTCATAATTATCTCGGTCATCATTCTGAAAAAGGGAGTCTTGTCATCCATTATGGTCATTAAAAGTTTCATTATGGAGTTAGAAAACTAGGGAATAAAGTTTTTTAAAAATAATAAAATTACATCTACATCCATGGAGATGTAACATTTCCCATTGAAGAAACATTTCTACATTACAAATCACATCATCAAGTCATTTTGTAAAAGTACATATGAGGTAATATTTATATTATGAGACAAAAATAGATTTTCATGTTATAAAGAAGCACAAAAACATTTCAAAACTTCATTATATCCTTCCACAAGCTCCAAGAGCTCCTCTTTACCTCTTTGAAAATTTTCCATAGCCATCAGAACTTCGAATTTCACCATCACTACTCTTTTTGTTTTCTTGCTATGTTTCTGGAGGAGGTTGTTGTGTTTTTCATTTGGAGTCCAAAGGGAGGAATAACACATTCAGTTGTGGTTTCAAATTATTTAAAGCTTCTTTTAACAATTCCAACCTCACAAACCTTCTATATAGTCTCTTTCCTCGGAAAACTGATTAAAATCCATTCCTAAGGTTTTGCTGCGCTTTCTTGTTTCGTTTTATCTTTCAATGGCCTATTTCTTATTTTAAGAGGAAATATCCTTATTTATGAGTCTATATATCCTTCATCACCCTCATCAAAAAATCCCCACCATTCCCCTCATCAAAATTCCCTCATTTAGCCTTTTTTCCTCAAAAAAATAGCTTGTTGCTTCATTTCTGGCTCAAGCCCGTGTTTTTCCATTTTCACTTCTTTTTTCTCACTCATTTTGAGAAATTACACTTCCATTGTCTTCCTAACATATATCCCTAACCCCCATAATTTTCTCAGAATTTTTCCTACCCCTCTTTCCCTTCATTCCCTTCCCTCAATTTGTTGTGCTTTTAGCCCGGTTTTGCAACTCAAATCCCTTGCCCTTCGTTGTTTGAAATTAGGGATTTTTTAATATATATTAAAAGCGAAACTATAAACATGGTGAAGAATAGTGAAAGGAGGAGGTATACAGGAAGATAAATCTCGAGATATGACCCAAATCATATGCAAGAGATCAATGCATCAGAATTCATTAGAAAATTATTTGAGTAGGAAGTTTGCCTAGGGGTTTTCTAAAGGTGCAAGAGGTAGGCTACCATCATGATTTAAAAAGCCTCTTTTCCATTAATTTCAAGAAGGATCAAGAAATTCTAGCAGGGATAAATTTTCCAGAGTCAAAAGAGATAATAGCTCAAGCAACAACCATCCCTAATAAAGGTGAAATTTGGTTTAAAGTAATGGACTTGGACCTAGAGCACTACAGAATGTTTTTGAAGACACAATACAAGTAGTTTCCTTCTCACATATTTCCTAACAGGCAGTTGTTAGATAAGTACAACCCTTTAATGAAGACCATCATGAAGTACTTCACTTGTGAGGGCAGTTTTAGCATACTTTATCAATATCACATCAGGTTATTAATGCATTTCACTTCTAAGAAGCCTCTAAAATTACCTAAATATCTATTTAAAATCTTGTTGAAGATGAGAGAAAAAGTGCAGTCTAAAGGTAAATATCATCAAGCTAGCCTCTTTCATCATGCATTAGTTAAAATAATAGTCCTCCACTAGCTAGCACAAATCAACATGACATGGGATATTTTCTTGGAGGCAACTTCTCTTCTACTTGTCTCAAGCCAATAAAAAATTCAAAGCACTAATTCATCATATTCTAGATGACAGGGAGCTTAATCATCAAACAGGCCATCAGTGACAAAAACTCATCCTAGAGACGATATTTCAAGGGCACACAAAAAGGGTAAGAAGTTGGTTTTTGTCCCTAAAACAGAAGAGGATATTCTTAGGTTTAAGCCTAAAACTAGATCTCAAGCAAAAGGGATACCTAAGGAGGTTGTTAATGAAGAAGCATTTCAGGTTGAAACCATGAGAGAGGAATCACCTAGGAGCAGACATGATTCACCTTTGCAAAGTAAAGAACAAGTACCTCCCGAATTTGAGATGGCTGACCTAGAGAACAACATACAAACAAGGCAACAGATGACATCATCAAGGAGAAAGAGGCACAAATTAGAGAGTTGAAGGATGACCTAGCTAAAGCCAATTTCATGGTGGCTTTCTTACAGTAGGAGAATAGAAAATTGAAGCAAACCATAATGCAGTAGAGCAAGTCACAAGAAGACCCTCTATCATCAAGCCAAGAAGGTGTTTTGACATCAAAGGATAAAGGTAAAGCCATAATTGATGTAGAGAAACTAGAACAAAAGAACATTCAAACACATCATAGGAGACCTAAAACTAGAGAAATGGCTATAAAGGAACATAATGTAGAAGCTCCATCTCCTCCTCAAGCCCTAAATGCTATATATGACACCATAGGTGCTGAGATTGAGAAAAAAAAAAGAATATTGGCTTGAGAGAGTGAATGACCACTTGGAAAAGCTATTGGAAAAAGAAAACAGGGATACCACCATGCAAAGAAATATGGCAAGGCACTATTATGCTAGGAACATGGTCTATAAGGTTAGGGTGAAAAATATGAAGATAAAACTAAAAAAGACTCTAAAGAGACTTAAAATGAAGAAAAATCTTGAAGTATTAGCTAATGCATCATTAGTGGTCTGAAGGCATGTCATAGAGAAAAGAAAAGAGATAAAATTTTGAAATTTGGAGTTTTTGTGCACACAGTCAAAGGTATCCTATAGAAACACAACTACTAGTTGCTGCGTTTTTTCTCAGAGGGTCAAAATCAAAAATTTCAAGCATGCTAGGATAGATAATGGCATAAGGATACCAAAAAATCACTTGAGGATGTTAGTAGAAGCATGAATTTTCAGAAAATGATCAAACAATGTCTTTTTTACAGCTTTTCGCCACCTTTTTAGGACTATTGCTACGTTTTTGGATAATTGGTTTTGGGATCAAGTTTCAAGAGGTCAAGATCATGTTTTTGGATGGTTAAAAGAGTTCAGGGTGTAGTGGACATCCAAAAATTTATTCACATGTCTTTAGCAAAGCTTAGTGTTGGAAATGTTGTAATTGATGGCAAAGGAGATGGAAAAGGAGGAGCACCTGAAACAACAACAAGGCAGCAGTGAGGTAGTAGAGACAACAAAAAGAGAAGTAAGGAGCAGCATCAGTCAAGGAGCAGAGGAAGCAAGGTAGTGAATTGAAGTAGAGAGCTATTCAAGGTGCAGAGTAGTGAAGAAGAAGTTTTTCATTACATGAGACTCTGTAATTGGGAGTCTAAATGGGTCTATGATGTTGTGGTGTGCAATTATGAGGTGTGATGTGTGTCGAATAAATAAACTCTGTGGTGATGGTTTTGTGGAGTTCTGCAAATAAATGAAGAAAATCCATATCCTGTTCAGAAGCAGAGTTAGAGAAGGGATGTTGTTCTTGACTTGAAGATCTAGCCAGAATCAAAAGACTCTGTAAGTAATTTTGCTGTATATATTTGAGAAACGCATGATAAGCTCTGTCTTAAGGTTTAATGCTAATGGTTTTATTTATAAACAATTCTGATGCGCTGAGGATATATGTTGTATCGTTTGAACTGAATGAAATAAGGGTTAGTATAGATATATGAAGATCCTCTGTTCCGAACTTAGATGTGTTGTATTGATCGAATAACTCTGAAATAAGGGTTCATTCGAGATTCTGCACATATATATCTGAAGGGTCATATGGACTAAGGTCCTATTGATCGTCGGAAGGATCGATGTCACAAAAGGAGTGGCGGAACCATAGTTAAATGCGCAGTGTGAATGGAGATATGCGTCGTAACAGATGAAAACGCTGTGTTAAAATTTAAATGAAACAGAGGTCAACAAATGAAAAGGCGGAACATTGTACTAGATGAAACCAGATCACGAAATACGGAACTTGGAAGACAAAACTCTGACTAATGAACAGTAAAGGAAGTTTTCCAGTTTTCATCGCACCGCCTTCATTGGGTAAGCAGTATTCAAGATTTTGGAGCGATTCCATACGCTGTCTAACATGTGGCCTCAAGTGATTTTGGAAAACCACTCTCATCGCACATTATTGTTCGTGCATTTAAGGCAAGCGATATCCGTTGGATCAGCTGAAGCAGTGCGACGGGCTTATAACCATTGGATCATGATCGAAGTTACACAGAGGTATGTTAAATGTTGGGGCCTGAACATTATAACGATTAGTGCTGGGACTTAATCTACGCCAAGGTTTATTTACGGGCTTTAAAATTTGAGTTAGGAAGGATGTATATATATATATGTGGATACATTACGCCTAATGAAAAGGTCGAGGTTATTATCGCCAGAAGTCGGGTTTAATCAAAGTCGAAGTTTATATTCCAAGGTATGGGCCAATGTTTAATTGTTGTTTATTAAATAATTGGAATATAAATGTGTGGGACCCCCCCTTCATAAATTCTGAGAATCATTACCCCAGCTGGAAGGTACACTAAATCTGAAGTGGAAAGCCTATATGTATGCAGTGCATTACATACACAAAGGTCCAAAACAGACTATATACATATATGAAAGGCGCTCTATTGTTCGACCTTAATACAACCAAAGCCTTATATGGTGGGACCCTTACCCAATCGCATCGAAAAATTGACAGCGGAACAGGTTAACAATAGATTGCAATTGCGATTGAGTTCCGGACCCGATGGGTGTATAAAATGTGGTTTTTATATGTTTGAGTTCCGGCATAAGAGTGTTTCATCGCATCAAAATTTGATCGCAATCGGAAGAATTCAATTGTGATTAATCACATCGGCTGTTGAAGGCGTCGTGTATGTTAACATATGTGAAAAGCGAAGATTTATTGTTGGTTTGTTATGTATAGACCAACATTTACTATGAAGAATTGTGATATACGTAGAATAACCCTGTGGGCCCGAGTTATTCAATTAAGTGATTTATTCAAATGTTAAATGGGTTGGAGTTCAATAGAGAAAAGAAGTAACTAGATTGGTGCGCTCAATGATGGATGTGTCGCAGAGCATTATATAAAAGGGTTGATTCTAAGGTTCAAATATCAAAATAATAATGCTGAGAAAGAACATTAATTGCTTGAAATAATAGGAGAGAACCTTGCATAGAGGAAATATATTTGGTTTATAACCATGGCGATATTAAAGCCTCTTCATTCAGTGATTTAAACTGCCAGTAAAGGAAACCAAAGCGTTGGAATTTTCCCAGATTTAAAGTCAGCAGTTATATATATTGTAACGCAGCTATATGTATACAGCAGACACACAATCACGGTGAACAGGAATATGCACAGGAATGAACTTGACAGGTGTACATGCGCAGGTGCACAGAGTAGCAGTAAATAGAGTATGCAGAACAGTTTCTTAACGACAGCAGAAAAAGACAAAACCAGCAAAGCCAAAGGCCAGAAAATGGGCTGAGTGAAATTGTTTTTATGTAACCAAAAAGGTGAAATGTAAATGTTTTAATTGATTTATATTGTTGTGATGCCTTGGAAAGTCTCCGGAAGAGAAAAAATATCTAACTTTAATATTAAATTGGTACCTATAGTTATATTTTCTGAATGAGCGGATAAAAGAGATGAGAAGGCAGAAGGCAAAGAGACATGGCTATCCATTTCGAATTCCCAGTAGAATACAAACAACCATGAAGCTATTTTGTATAAAACAGGGTAATATCCAAGGGGAGAAGGTTATGAAAATAGAGTGAGAGAAGAAGAGAGTGTGTAGCAGAATTGAAGAGAGTTGAAGAAAATAAGAAAGTTGTAAGAGGTTAGAGAGTGTGAATATAGAGAATGCAGAGTATGAATAATTGAGGAGAAAAGACAAGAAGAAGGAGGGGCTGAGTAGAGATGATGCAGAGCTGATATGAGGACTGATGAATAGTAGAAGAGAAGGTACAGAACATAGCTAATATCCAAGGTAAATCAGCAAGTTTTTTTTCTTTTGAAAGAGTAAGGAAGTTGGACCTTCCCTATCTAGTTGTAGCTTGATAGATGTCAGTTGTAGCTGACTGAGGTAGGAGCCTCCTATAGGTTGGTGCCTGCAGAAAATAGATGGGAGTTGGTGCTTCCACATTAAGTTGTAGCTTGATAAAATGTCAGTTGTAGCTGACTGAGGTTGGAGCCTCCTGTAGGTTGGTGCCTGCAGAAAATTGAAGGGAGTTGGAGCTTCCTTGCAAGTTTTAGCTTGCAGAATTGAGGTTGGAGCTTCCTATAGGTTGGTGCCTACAGAAAATAAGTGGTGAGAGGGATTTGGAGCTTGCCTTTGCATAAAAACAATAATAAGATGTGGTTTTCTCTCTTTATGGGTTTCCACTTATATCTGGTGTCTCTGTGTATGATGTTTATGTGTTGATATGGTTTATTTAATTTGCTTAATACTTGTTGCTGTCATATTAAGTCTGTTGTTACATTATATTAATTCTTGCTGCTCACATTCTAAGATTACTCACATATTAAGTTGAACATGAAATGAAGGTGTAAATAAGTTTTCATGAAATTTTTTTAAAATTCCATGTATGTGTTAAACTGATTCACCCCCCCCCCCCCCTCTCAGTTTAACTAAGGTTTCAACACTTAGAACCTCTTCCAAGTCATCAAAATATCAATTCAAAGATTTGTTGCACTTCTGCTGACAGTTGCTGTGTTTCTGGGTTATTTGTTGCATTTTTGTGTTTGGAGATTTTCACTGAACGTAAAGGTTAAAAGTCAAACTAGGTTGATGAAAATAGTTGTCTCATGATTTTATCTGATGTTAAATGGGTTTGTTAATGATTACCATTGTAAATAATCTTGTAATCAATGCTTTGATAGATAATCTCAATCAATTAGCTAAAAAGGGGAAAGTTGTTTCAAACTTCCCTAGGATTTGGCAATGAATAACATAGGTTCATGAATTAGTTGCTATAGATCAAGATTCAAACCCTTAGAGGGAAAATATTGTTTGGCTTCTATATTTAATCATAAACAAGTCTAATAAAAGGTTGGATACTTGAATTTCATACATTTTGGGGCTGGTGTACTTGATTTTTTTACAGAGAAATAATACAGGCAATTGCAACTATTTTTATGGGATTCATGTGTTGTTGTTAGTGACACTCTTTTTCTCCAGTTATTCTTATGCATTTTATTTTTAGATGTTTCTAGCAACCAATACACTTCTTCTTATGTTTAATCTCTTAATTTTTAAATAGAAATAATTTTCTAAATTCTCTGTTTTGCTTGAGATTAGCATTTAAGTGTTTTCCTTCCAAATAAGTGAATTCAAGCATGTATGCTCACTTATTCTCTTTCATATGATTTCCTCATCACCATACTACTATTAAAAACCTTTTTGTGTCCTTGAATACATCTATCTTGCCTCAATTAATGACTGCAACAGATCTTTTGACCTATTTGGCCTATTTCCTTAACCTATTGTTTCACATCCAACAAAACAAAACAAACCCTAACAAAACAAACCCTACTGTGCAAAATACCTAGCCTAAAACCCTGATAATTCCAACCATATTTTGGTTGATTTTAGAGAGAGAACTCTTTGATTTGGTAGGGCTAGCTTCCAAGTCAAAAATTTGGTCTATGGTTACCTCTTTGGTTTCTTTTCTTAGCCTTGGGAAACTAAGGAGTGCTAACAAGCATGAAGCAGGTGAGCCTGTAGCAAGCGAGCATGTAGAAAACAAGCATAAGATAAGTGAGCGCACAAATCATCGACATTGTGCTACCATTCCCTATATATAGTCAGGCATTTTAGATTCTAGGACCTGCAGTTATAGAGGAGAAGCCCGACTTATGCGCTAATGTGCAAGCCTGCATAGAGGTTGGCATCAACTTGGAAATGGTTCCAAGAGGAAAAATTCATGCCATGCACATAATGATCATTCATCATGGATAGGCTACTTGATAGTGAAGTACGAAAGCTGTTACATCGAACAACCACGTGAAGGTTTTCTACTATCTGAAAAAGAGGAATATGTTTGCAGGTTAAGGAAGGCTCTATATGGTCTCAGGTAGGCTCCCAGAGCATGGTATGCTCGTCTTGATGGATATATACGTCAAAAAGGGTTCAAGAAAGGTACTACTGATAGAAATATTTATGTACAAATAGATAAATATAATTTAACCATTGTTGTAATATAACTAGATGATATAATCTTTGGTAGCAATGATGATCGACTAAGTAAGAACTTTGCTACAATGATGAAAAGTGAGTTCGAGATGTCTTTACTTGGTAAGATGAAATACTTCTTAAGGCTTCAAATATCTTAGCAAGAGAAAGGAATATTTATATGTCAAGCCAAGTACATCAAGGAAATTCTCAAGAAATTAAAAATGGAAGATTGCAAACGTGTCCTTACTTCGATGGTAATAGGTTGCAAATTGAGCATAGACGACTCATCGAAGGATGTGGATTAGAGGTTGTACAGATCTATGATTGGTAGTATTCTATATGTAACAACCTCCCGGCCAGATGTTATGCAAGCAGTTGGACAAATAACAAGATTCCAAGCAGCACCAAAAGAATCACATATTATTGTCGTCAAAATAATTCTTTGATATCTAAAGGGAAAAACAGAATAAGGCCTGTGGTATCCCAAGGGTAACAATCTCATTATTTAAGACTTTACAGATGTAGATTGGGCATGAAGCGTTGATGATCGTAAGAGTAATATTGGAGCAACATTATATTTAGGTGGTTGTCTCATATCATGGCTAAGCAAAAATAAAACCTTAATCTCGTTATCTACGGCGGAAATAGAGAATACATTACAGCAACATCATGTTGTACTAAAGTCCTTTGGATGAGACAAACTTTGCAAGATATTCATTTAAAATTCAGTAAGCCTATTCCCATATTCTGTGACAACACTAGTGCCATCAGAATCTCCAAGAATCCTGTCATGCATTAAAAAACAAAACACATTCCGATCAAATATCATTTTGCTAGAGAACAAGTCGTTGAAAAGAATATCAAACTTGAGTATGTTTGTACAAAAGAAAAAATTGATGATGATATCTTCACTAAACCTTTACCTCGTGAAGCATTTGAATATCTTCATCAAAAGCTTGGGATTCTCCCAAGTTCTCATTAGATGCAATTCTGCCAGGACGGTTGTGTGTCGGTGGGAGTGGAAGTGTGTACAGGTCCGCAGGATGGTTGTGTTTCAGGGGGAGTTACCCTTTGCCATTGATGTCAAAGGGGGAGAGAATGTTGTAGGAAGAGGTTTCATGATCACAGGGGGAGTACTTGTGTTGCCATCAATGCCAAAGGGGAGATTGTTGATCAGCGGTTTTCATTGATGTCAACCCAAGCAGAACCAGGGGCTAACCCAATATTGCATGGGAATTTTGACCTACAAAATTAATATATTATGGGTCAATAATGCTTTTTATGGTTTCTACTTGTCGAGATGTTTCCATTGATATATGGCACGCCATTTAATTCTTCACAGTTTGAGAGATATTCATGTTTGAAGTTTGTACCCCCAATTAGTGGGCTAAAACCCCATGGGGTTGGGGCATGGGTCATTGAAAAGTCTAATTAATATTTTTTAAGCTCCTAAAATCCCTCCCCCGTTCACTTGTTGAATCCCCTCTCAAACTAATCATTTATATAAGTTGTGATCCTCATATCCTCCTTATGCAAGGGATTTCGCCATATGAAACAGGTCATCGTGGAATTTTCGCTCTAAATTTTTTTCTACAAAGGTTCAGAAGCTGAAATTTTTATGAGGTGAAGCTGAAATCCTGAGGAAGCTGTAGTAAAAATTTCAGATCAAGGTGCGCAATATTTTTGGAGATATGATCTGTGGAAGTCAGGGTTTTTGTAGGCTCTTGAAAATCATCTCAAATAAGTGACCTTGGTAAATTCATCATAACTCTCTCTCTGAGTATCGGATTGGAATTCCGTAAAAAGTGGCAGATAGTGCATAGTCTTTAATTTTCTCTCTATCAATTTCAGAGACAAATGAAGAAACAGTGACACGTGGCACACCATACAAGTGTGCTCTGCTGAAACAATCCTTAATTAGGGCATTGTGTGAGATTGGGTATAACTCTCTCTTGAAGAATCCAAATTGGGTCAGACCTGTGGAATTGGAAAATATGACTCGGGGATACTGGAATCCCAAAATTGGATGTGGGTCAAACATGATTGCTCTTACCAGGTCTCAATATCGAGCTCCTGAAGTCAGAAAAGCTGGATCATGTGTTGTCAAAAGGGTATGTAAAGACCAGATTTCTCCATGGCAGCCAAAGCAGTAGTGCGAGGTGCATGAAGAAACAAAGTATATATGTAAGAATTCATCATATAAGTCTCAAGTATGTTCTGCATCTGTCATGTAAATAATATAATTGTACTTTAGTCATTATAATAAATGCATTGTTATTCTAAAATTGTACTAGTGATCTATCTCTTCAAGTTTGAAGCGTGTTAAGTCTGGAATCATCATTAAGTGAGTTTATAAAGTTTAGGTTGTAGTATATTATGTCATCTTCTGCAATAATATATATCATTATCGTGGACCATTTTCCTGGTGTGAAGTCATTCTCTTCTTTTATTCTTCTATAGGGTGGTAGGGTGGTGCTAGGGTGAGTTGTAGCTCATTGGGTGTTGGGGCATCCATTCAATTGACTACTGAAGAATCTCGGGTGTTGGAGCATCCATCCAGTGGGAGCTAGAGAAGAATTCTTTTCTAGATTCTAGGAAGTTGGAGCTTTATTTTCAATTGGAGTTGAATATTAAAGAATTATTAGAAAAGCATTAGGTGGTTTTTGTCTCGGAGTGGTTTTCCACCTTAAAAAATTTGTGCATTTGTGTTCCTCTTGTTTTCTGCTATCATTATACAAACACTGATAATAATTGAAGATTAAATAATTTTCTAATTGAAAAGGAATACTGATTCACCCCCCTTCTTAGTATTTCCAACACAAGCCTCCAAAGTGGCTACATAGACTCAATAACAAGTGGTGATATGCAGAAGGAGCAACAGAGTGTAGAAGAGGCTCGTCATGCGAACAAAGATCAACACGTTGCACTGGAATAACTAATCACTCGACTATGTGGTGACCTGCTACAACCGCATTGAAATTCAAGCTAGAAAGCCTGGTAGCTGCACTCAAGGCATCGTACTCAGAGATCATGATAGTCAACACAGAGCTTGAGAAAATAATTTCTGATCTTCAGATGAATCTGCAGCAAAAAACGCAGCGAGAAGTATGCGCACAACACACTACATTTGTCCAAGAATCGATCGCTAGCATCATTGATGTCGTGAATGTTGGCAACCAGTTGTTTGAAGTAGGCATGGGTCTTTGGAATTCTATCCAAAATGACCTTGTCATTTGGTAGCTCAAGGTAGAGCTGAGAGCCAAAGAGTAGTAATTTGATGACATTCGGGTCACGATGCTGACCCTTGTTCCCGCCCAAAGACTCTCCTGGTTGGAGGAGAGCCATGCCATCCAAGAAGATACCGAGAGCTTGTGCTAGCGAGAGAATTTATTAGAGGAAAAAATTAATCTATGGGTGGATGAGGCCATGTGCCTCTCACAGACCATTGATGAAGCCCTGAAGAACCTGCATTAAACACAACTAAGCATCAACCTAACTGTTGGAGGTCCAACAATACCGATGTTGGTTGAAGAAGCGCAGAGTGCTCAAACATGTGATCATTTTGCCATTTTAGAGTTCGATACATGTACTCAAATACAAGATGTAGGAAGCCAGACCAGAGAGACTTGGGACGAGTCACTAGATTGTGTTGGGGGCCTATTGGAGCAAGGCCCCCTGGGTAAAGCAATTTTGGATAAATTTTGGTTTAGTTTTTGTTTGTAAGCACTACCCGCAAATATCAAGAGGCTTTGGGGCGGGTCAAAGACCCTTAATTATTGTAATGGGTAAAAGGGAAAAACCATGAGTCTCAAACCATGGTTTGAGAACATAGTATGTGCGCATTTGGAAAGATATAAATATATAAGAGTCGAGTAAAGAATGATAGGATAAAAATCGATAGATGCTTATGCCTATGAATGTTTTGATATAAGTTTTGGATTAGTCTGGGTAGAAAGGCTCCTATTGGCTGTGTGTGTGGAGATCTAGTCTTGATCTGTGTGCACATACTTTGCTATTGTTTTTGTGTAGGAAAATCCCCTCTATGGACATAGGAAATCCCTCTAGCCCTAGGGTGGGTCTAGCAACAAGGGAACATGCTAGTTTCTAAATTCCTAGTTCATAAATGAAATGCAGATTGGAATAGATGTCCTACCTCAATCCAGCACTCTTGATGTATTATGTTGCAACAATTCATCGATCTTTGTCCTTTAGGACTTTCGCTCTGTGGTAGAGATGTTTACACACCTGCAGAAATATCAAGAAAACACTAAAAGCATACAAGCATACATATTCATTTACGACTATCCAACTAGTCAAGGAGAGTCAAAAACTTTTAATACTAACATAGACAAAGACAGAAATATAAATCAATCATATCATACTAATATATAAAAGGGAGATTACAACCTGCACCTTAACATTGTAGACCTCCTTTGAGGGGTTCAGTCGAGCACGTCTCCAAAGCATCCATTCGTCGATTGGCTCAAAGAGGTGAAAGGCTCAAACTCTCTCTCACAACTATGGAATATTCTCTACTATTAGCTCTCTGTCTATTCTAGGTAGCTGAATCAATGGGATGAAGAGGAATTTATAGGAGTGGAGGAAGATCTTTGGGATCCAAAAATGGCGGAGAAAAGGTTTATCTCTTTGGGAAGTTGTATTTTCGTAGGAACTAGAAGGCCCTTGTTTTCAAAAACCTTGTTTTGAACGTTTTGAATTGAAACAATGGCCAGATTTTGGGGTTGCGGAACGAGGGCACATGGAAGCCGCAACCAAGTCGCAACCACATCAAACGGCGGAGCTACCAAGGTTGCGAAGGAACAGGCACATAGTGGAGGAAACTAGATGCATAAGTATAGATAAGGAGAAGATACAACAGAAGAACGCAAGTGGAACATACAGATAATCGGAGAAAAGCTAGAAGCAACTGAAGAAGGACATAAGAAGAACTAACAGTCGCGACAGCGGGTGAATAAATAGCCGTCACCCAGAAGAAATCAGAGAGAGGAGAGCGACTGAAGGAGAAGAAACGCATGTTGCAGTAGGAACCCAGATTACGGATGAGGTCTCTGTAGTTCCTAGGGTTCTATTGATGTACATCTCTGTTCTGCAAGGCATATGTATCAGATTTGTAAGTCCATTGCAAAGCTATGTAACTGGGGATTTGGCCAAGAGCTTAATATAATTGCAGGTTATTGTCCATTTGTGTGATTCACATGCATGTGTGTTGGTTGAGATGCTTTAAAATTTCATTTGTCTAATATCTGTATGCTCTCTGAATGCTGTTGTGTATGTGATTCTATTTATGCAATCTAATCACTGATAAGAATGAATCACGGATCCATTCCTTGCCATTGGTCTATTCCCCTCCTGCATGTGGTCGCGACACGCCTCGGGTGAGACAATCTACTCTCCAGAGTAGGGTGATAATGCCGGAATGATCATAGACTACCACAGATTCCTGTGTTGGCCACAACTCCTGAACCTGGGTCTTGCCCGCGAGACCTGATCACTCGCCAACAATGGTTCTGTTACCGAGACCCACATGATATGAGGGAATCTATACCATGGTATCGGGGATCTTCGAAGGGGAGATACGACGATGGTGGGATAATCATTTAGACCTTTTCATTTCTCAGCAAGCGGAGTTGACTAAGAAAGGGGAGGCAGCGATCAAGGAACTCGTCCTTATCGCAGATTTAGCCGGTGATACGTACGAAATTTTCTAGGGAAATTTCCCTACTGACCTTTAAAATTGGTTGCGGAGGTTACAGACAAAGGTGCCTCGAGATGGCTCGCGGAAGATAAAACGCAAGTGGGCGCATGGAGATCTGGTGGCTCTGCATCGGTTGAACACTGAGTTGACCCGGGCGGTGGATTTTTGGGTGGAGACCACGTTGGAAGGATACATTGTGGAGTTTGCCGCTGAGTGCTATCAATCCTTCTCGAATTCCAAGGCTATCTTCTGCTCCGGGCTCAGAGGGAAGCTGCTTAAGGAGATTCCGCTGTGGATTAAAGCTCTGATGGTGGATGAAGGGTTGATAGAATTCCACAAGACAAGTATGGAAGCGTAAACCACTAGTGTTGGGGGAAGGGTTGAAGGGATTGATGCCACGTAGAATGTGACATGGGGAGTGGGGAATGGATGCTGAGGCCGCAAGGACGTTGAGGGAGCGATGTGCACATCGACGGGCACATATTGCTGATAGGTGGCGAAGAAGGGTGATGCAAGATTTGAAAAGACGAGAGATCGAGAGGAAGAATCAGAAGGAGGTGCCTCATAGGGTAGGAATTATGGACGCAGATACCCAGGGACGAGAAGGGACCGCTGTGGGAGTGCGATGGGTGCATGGGAGCCCAGCCAAGCGAGCAAGGGAGACGGTGACTGACGAAGATGATGAAGGTATGCAGCCTGAGGAAAGTTCCGATGGTGAGTGGTACGTTGTGATGCAGCAGTTGTTTCAAGAGCGGACGACATTCAGTCCTCCAGGCTGCCATACCCCCCCCAATTTGCATGGCCATGATCCCTACCTTCCCCTAGTACTTTATCAACCTTTGAGTAATATTTTCGTTAAACTCCAAGCATTGAGTCAATTGAACAATAGTTCAGTGTTGACGGCGACACCCGTTAGTAGCAGCAGCACTAGTAGTATTGCATTCCCGAGTGGAACAGTCACGCAACCAGGACCCGGAGGATTTATCCTGGTCAACCCGCCGCAAGTGAACATGGCTGGGTCTTTTACCCGGTATCTTGAGTTCTCAGGCCGGGGTAATGATGATGTAGAGCAACACTGGTATTTGTGTGAAGCCATTTGGAGGGCTTGACAGACGCGAGATGCAGGGAAACTAATAGAGTTTCAAACCTTGCTCAGAGAGAGGGCTCTGCAATGGTTCATCAAGTGGTCTGAGGCCCACCCGAATCTCTTCATTGTGGACGTGAAGCAGGATTTTTTCCAGGAATTTAAGCTTCCCTAGACGGACCAACAGGGTCTGTCCGAGCTCTGGGAAATTAAACAGAAGGAAGGAGAAACCGCATGGGAGCTAATGTGACGATTCAAGGATGTGATCGGGAAACTTAGTTACCTGATCGATCCGAACCATCAGAGGGACTGGTTCATCAAGGCTTTGCTTCCCTTGACGCAAACCCCCCTCACCCAACAGAAGATTGACAATCTGCAGGACGCTTTGGAGCAGGCCATGAAGATCGAGGCCATGGCGGACTACCCTCAGGAATATCGGGGAGGGCTGGGCTCGTAGGATCCTTCCTTGGTGGGATTGCAGCATCAGATAGCTAGCTTGACCGAAAAGCTCAAGGAGATACAGCTGGTCAGACCAGCCAGGCCGAACGTTTGGTGCACTCACAGCATGGTCGAAGGCCATGTCGCAACTGAGTGTCCTTGGTTGCGTGGCGTGGGGGTGGGACCCTCGGTCGCGGCGATTCAAGGGGGGCCACCCATGGGGGGTGGTGCGGCACTGAATCTGCAGGGGGTATACCAGCCGTAACAACCCTATGTGGGGTTCCCCTCCCAACTCAACCCAGCCACCATGGAGTATTGTGAGATTTGCTGGACGGTGGGACATCCACCTCGGATGTGCCCGATCCTACAGAAGTATTCCAACGTGCCAAACAACGTATATTGTGAGTTTTTCACTTCCACGACTCACAACACTGAGCAATTCCGAGCTCTCGATGCACTCGCGGATCGGTTGGACTGACCCTCCTACAGGGTGAATGAGGCTCCTAGGGGAAGAGACGGTGGGGCGCGCGGAGGCCGCGCTGGGGGGCGCAGGCCGGTGAAATGCTATAACTGTGACCAGGAGGGCCATGTGGCTCGCGACTGTCCCCTCCCTTGCCGTCCGTGGTGTTTTCAGTGCTGCGTAAACACCCATGCGACAAAAAACTGTCCCGAGCTCATAAAAAAGTGGGAAGAACGTGCACGGCAGAGGGGCACGAATTTGGTAAATGCCGAGCCGCGGGCGGCCGTGACTTTGGCCATGTAGAATGTCGCTATTGTGACAAGGGGTGGTAAGAAAACGGGGGAGGACGCTCGCGGAAAGGATCCGGCACCAATGGTCAGGCTAGCATCCCCGCACCGGGTACTCAGACCCGAGGCATAGAAGAAGTATTTTTAGGAGGCGGTTGAGGCATTTGCTCAGCTTCACGAAGCGGGAGGCCTGGAGGCACCCCTGCAGACAGGTCCTGGGTCACAGCACGCCCCAAGAACCCTGATTGAAGAGTGGCTCCAACTATTCCTCAAGATTTTTGACAGTGCTGCTCTGCGGCAGTAGCTCAAGTGTACTTTGGAAGGGGCACTACAGGGGAGGACAGGATTGGGGGAACCGGTAGACACAGCCCCCCAATCGGTGCAGCGCATCAAGCGAAATAAGTGACGAATGGGTAAAGAGTTCCAACTCAATACGCAGGTTGGGGGATTCCAAATCAGCGACACCATGCTTGATTTGGGGTTCGACGTCAACATCCTGCCGCGCAAGACGTGGGAGGCTCTCGGAAAGCCACGGCTGGCCTACTCGCCCATCCAACTCAGAATGGCGAACCAGTACTGCATTCTGCCGATTGGCCGACTCAAAGGTGTCGAGGTAGACATTGCAGGGGTAAAGACTTACACCGATTTTGAGGTTATTGATATTATGGGAGACAAGGATCCTTACCCCGCCCTGTTAGGCATTGATTAGGCTTTTGAGAATTATGCTATCATCGACCTCAAAAAGGAGCTGATGATCTTTGAAGATGGGAAGGTCCGGGTCACTCAGCCTCTCGACCCATATCAGGGCCCGAGGTATACTGAGACGGTGGATAACCGGGAGGATGCTCAGATGATGGACCACCTCTACCAGATGACTGCAGGGAAGCGAGAAGACTATATTAACCCGACCGCGACTGGCTCTGTCAGTTGGCAGAGTGTCCAGAGCTCGGAGCTGGGATCCGAACTCGCGTGGGAAGACTGGCAGCAGGGGGGGTATGAAACCAGCACGCAGAGATGTGCTCATGTTGGCCACGTCAGTTGGATTGGGGTTGAGTTCAGAGAATACCCCACCCTGTCCGACATGCAAGCTGTCAATACCTTTATTGCTAAGGTTGAGGACATGGTTCCGGAAGCGAGCAGACTACCCCTTTTGGACGTCGCACTACAGTCTAAAATAGCCCGGTGGTGGAAAAATCACCGCAATACCTTATCGCAGTGGAGTAGTGTGGCAGATGCGTTGTGGGTGTTGTTCAAAGAAGATGAAGGCCCTCAAAGCAGGCAGCGGTACTCTGGGACTTCCAATCCGCAGGACCACTTGCGGACCTGTGAGGAGCAGTGGCAAAGTATAGGATACCCGGAAGAGATGTGGGCTCATCGGTTTGTCCACTCTTTAGACACCATCCCCCACGCATGGTACTTGGAGGAAGAACGGAAACGAGGGACTAGTTCTTGGACGGAAGTCGCGCGCCAATTTGCGCGATGCTTCTCTTTCATGGGAGACACAGAGTTAGAATCTCAGGCATTGCACGCTATTAGGGCGGTACTATTTTTTCGTGATCCGCAGACCGATAGCTGCATGCTGCCCGCCCGTCCTGAGGCTATGCAAGAGTTGGTTTGCCAAAGGATTGACGGCGATCCGGAGGACGATGGTCTGGAGGACCTGAGGCACCTGTATTTTGAAGAGAAGGAAGGCGAGCGGAATGTTAATGAAGAGCTGACCACCGAAGGGGTCCATTCACGGCCGCTGAAGACAAAGAAGCTAAACATCAGTACGGAGGAGAAGCCTAAGTTGGCTACAGTGGGCGATTACTGGGACGAAGAGACGACCAAGGAGATTTTCAGCCTCCTCCAGGAATATGAGGACTTGTTCCCTTCGTTGGTAGTAGATCTGAAGGGCATCAAAGGCGACCTTGGCAAAATGCGCATCGTGCTGAAACCGGGTGCCAGGCATGTGAAGCACCAACCCTACCAGTTGAACCCGCGGGTTAAAGAGAAGGTTAAGATGGAAATCGATAAGATGCTGGCCACGAGTCTAATCTTTCCCATGGAGGAAGCAGAGTGGGTGAGCCCTATCATCATCTAGAATAAGAAGGACAAGGCGAAGATATGGGTTTGTGTTGATTATCGCAGTCTAAACAATGCCTGCATTCATGATCCGTTTCCCACCCCTTTCAGTGACGAAGTGTTGGACCATGTTGCGGGGAACGAAGCCTACTCTTTCACTGATGGCTTTTTGGGCCACCATCAGGTGCATATTGCGGAAGAAGATAAGTCAAAGACAACATTCACAACCAAATGGGAGTCGTTCGCATACCACGTCATGCCGTTCGGCTTGAAGAACGCTCTAGCCATGTTTTCCCGGATTTTCATCGCCGCCTTCCGGGAGTACATTCACAAGTTCCTGGAAGGCTACATGGACGAGTGGACTGTTTACAGTTTATTAAAGAAACACGCTACCCTGTTGCGTGTCATGTTTGATCGGTGTCGCCAGCTGCAGATTTCCTTGAACTTAAAGAACTGTATTTTTGTCGTTTCATTCGGCACGTTGTTGGGACATGTGGTATACAAGCAAGGGGTCTGCGTCGACCCCGCCAAGGTTGCGGTGATCGTACACATGGAAGCCCCCAAGACGGTGAAAAATTTGTGGGCATTGCTCGGGCACACGGGATACTACAGGAGGTTTATCCGCAACTATGCCAAGATCACTGCTCCGTTAGAACAAATTCTGCGGAAGTCCACAATCTTTCAGTGGACGGAGGAGTGTCGGGTAGCCCTGGACACCCTGAAGGAAAAGCTGGCGTCGACGCCTATTCTAGTTTATTCAGACTGGGATAAGCAGTTCCATGTGCATATCGATGCTTCCAGTGTTGCACTTGGGGCTGTCTTGGCGCAACCCGACGATACAACAGTTGACCACCCGGTCTACTTCGCTAGCCGCAAACTGTCCAATGCGGAGAAGAATTACAGCATGACCGAGAGGGAGGCACTAGCGATGGTGTACTCTCTTCAGAAGTTCCGCCACTATCTTCTAGGGGGCAAGTTCAAGTTCTTCACGGACCACTCTGCCTTGAAGTACCTGGTCAATAAGCCTGTTCTAGAAGGACGGATTTGCCGTTGGCTTCTGCTATTTCAAGAATTCACGTTCGAAGTAATCATCAAGCCCAGGGGGCTCAATGTCGGGCCCGATCACCTATCCAGGTTGGAGACGAGGGAGAATGATGGCTCCCTCGATGATCAACTGCCAGACGCTGACCTCTTCCGAGTCGAAGCTGTACCAGATTACTTGGCTGACATTGCCGCCTATCTGACCATGGGGCAATGCCCTCAGGATTATACCCCGCTCCCGAAACGGCATTTGGTCGTTCGTTCCGCCGACTACCAATTGATCGCAGGGCAGCTATACAAACTGGGCCTCGATGAGGTTTTGCGCAGATGCGTCCTTGACCACGAACGGGAAGCGGTAATGTGGGAATGTCATAGCGGTGTTGCGGGAGGGCATGTGGGTGCGAAACCCACCGCAAGAAAGGTGCTCCAAGATGGCCTATGGTGGCCGACAGTACATACCGATTGTAAGGCCTATGTGAAGCGATGCGACGTCTGCCAGCGGACGAGAAGGCCCTCTCACCGGGATGAGCTGTCGTTACACCCAGTGCATGTGTTGCGACCATTCGAGAAGTGGGCTGTCGAGTTTGTGGGCCCCATAGCCCCGGTTTCCAGACACTCCAAGGCCTGGTACATCATTACCGCCACGGATTACCTCACCAGATGTGCTGAGGCAGCCGCAGTACGCGACTGCATAGCAGATACCGCTACCCAGTTCATTTTTGAGCACATCATTTGCTAGTTTTGCTGCCCGCGAAGTTTAACCAGTGATCACGGTATGCACTTCATTAATGCCACGATCAAGACACTGCTGGACACCTCCATGGTTCAGCATCACAAGAGTAGCCTGTATCACCCGCAGGCTAATGGTATGGTGGAAGCCTTCAATAAGATTCTTGAGGAAGGCTTGACTAAGATTTGCAATGCCCAATGTGATGATTGGGACAAGCGCCTATCAGCGGCCTTATGGGCCTATCGGACTACGGTGAAGCGCTTGACCAATCAAACGTCGTTCCATCTCGTGTACGGCCGGAAGGCTGTGATCCCCGCCGAGTTTATTATACCAAGCCTATTGATCGCCACGTCTCTAAAGTTTTCGGAAGAGGCCTCCCTCCAGGAGCGCCTCCATGAATTACAGGAACTAAATGAGGCCCGCTTCCTGGCCGATTTCCACCAGAAGGTTCAGAAGGACCGATAGAAAGCGTGGCACGACCGCCACATTAAGCACAAAATATTTCAGGTTGGCGGCAAAGTTCTTTTATATGACAGCAGGTTCCAGAAGTTCCCAGGAAAGCTACAGATGCACTGGTTGGGACCCTACTTCATTATTGAGATTCGCGATTCTGGAGCTGTTCGGTTGGCACAGCTGGATGGTACGGTTCTTCCTGGGTGGGTGAATGGTGCATGCCTGAAGCCCTACCAGGAGTAAGTACCTTTCATTTCTCATCAATAACTCTCGCACCCGAGAGCACTTGTAGCATAACATAGTTGAATAACTCTCCCGCAATCGGGATGAGCGTAGGAGGTCTTCTTTGTTCATAGGTAGTGTGTCAATAACCTCTCAGTTGCGGGGGCCGTATCGCAACCGACTATGGTCGGGGCAGCGCCGGTCCAGCATGTCATCCCTGTCGGATCCGTACCAGTCTCCACGTCAGTCCAGCTCAGTCCACCCACGTACTTGTGTCAGTCCATAGGATCGCCTGGATCTGCATCATTAATTACCATAATTGGCAGTAACCACGCCGTCATCATTTGGCCATCACCCGCAGTAACCTCAGTCGTCGTGTCCGCCCATTTCCCCATGCCACCGTCAGCAACTGTCACAACACTCATTGGCATGCGATTGATGGTACCATTATCACAGAAAGAATGCCAGTAGGAATTAACTCGTTAGGGGGTCTCGTCAACTCCACTCGTGCCAGGTGCTGACATAACTTGCATGGACACCAAAAGCAGGAGAATGCTGGACCCGTTTGAATTAGCAATTGCAGCTCCACCAGAGTCGTTGAATTCTCAGAACGCATTGCACCAGGAAAGGCGACCAAGGCAGATTCTACAGGTCTATCAGCACCGGGCCAAAATTCCAAAGGCCGTCCCAGCCATCATTGAACCAGATCTTGACACTCGGATTCACAAGACCGAGTCCCTTGTGGGAAAATATGATAATGCAGCCTTGATTGATGCCAACCTCTCAAATGCTGCCGAATTTCCGTCCCTCTAGCGGCAGGCATACATGGAGAACTACTGCACTATGGCTGGAAACCCTGCCAGCCGCCTGTTACCAGAGTTCAAGGGCCTTCAGAGCTCGTCCCTGATGAACTTGATAAATCTTCTAGTCTTTGGCACCACCAGACCGGTTCTATAGTGTACACGCTTCCTCCTCAGCCGAATTCAGAATGGGTCCTTGTGGCTGACCTAGGAAATTCCCATTCATGCCGAAGATATTCATCACGTCACAGGGCTTTCGTAGACGGGCGCAGACGTTTCAACGGCCTACCAGAACTCCTCCAAGCGTGCACAAAATTCGGGCGATGCAGAACTTTATGCGAAATATGGCACGTGCAGGGGGGGGGAAAGGAGCCAAGATCGACCTCATTAACAAGCCCGAGATTCGATTTGACTGTTACCTCATTTCCAACAAGACAATGAGGCATTACACCAAGGGCAAATGCACTCTTGATACTATTTATATTGCTGAACATTGTGTCCAAGGCACCAAACTGAATTTGTTTTCTTCTTGTTAAAAGATCTGTTCGATGTGTGCGAGGAGAATTATAAGCGCGCAACTACTTTTATTTACGACTACTTGATTATTGCTTTCGCCATGTGGAAATGGCACACTCCACACATCCAGTTCCCAGCAGAGATCCCCGAGGGCCAGCCCCTCGCGATGAAATTCACTCCATGGCAGGTCTCAAATGACCCCAGTACCAAACTGGTGAATGCAGATGCGTTTCGGTTGTGGTACCGGCTAATGACGGATGTGGTGGCATGCCAGGAACAGGTGCCCAGGAACCTGTTGGATGAATATAGCAAGAAAGTGTGGTTCGGGGTACGTCATAAGCATACTTACCTCCGACCCGCTTGCGTTTCGGCAGACACCTTCCGAATGACGCCGCTGAAATTTCAGTTGGACGATGCTACCTTCCATCGTGAAGTCTGTTCATGGCCGGGGGTCACGAAGCACATGCGGGACGGGCTCACCAGATACAATTTTGACAGGATGGCACCAGTGCAACATCCTACCGAGACGGAGGTGGCAGCGCCATCACAAGAAATCCCTAAACTGCTCATCCCCTTCGTCCGCCACTTCAACAACCAGGTACAAAATTTCAATGTGGCGGCCCAGGTCATTTCTAGCGGTGCTACCCCGTTTCCTTTATTTTCTGAATTTCAGCTCACTCGCTCCACTTCCCACCCCCGTACCCATTAGGGGAATTTTGAGGTCTAAAATTGGCCTCCTAAGAAAATTGTAAAATAATAGTGGAAAAAATCAAATAAGATTTGATGACATCATCAAATTTTAGAGGGAAAAATGGAAAAACTACTTTTTCAACTCATATTTTCAACTTATCTCCCAAAGTTTTTACTCAAATTTCGAGCGGGAGTAATCATTGGATGCGAAATTTAATTCCCCATCCAAGGAGTACCCATGTTGCATACTTTCGATGGGTCCTACTACACGAAAAATGAGAAATACATAAAAAAACGTGATTACAATCACGTTTTTTTATGTATTTCTCATTTTTCGTGTAGTAGAGTTCATCGAAAGTATGCAACATGGGTACTCCTTGGATGAGGAATTAAATTTTGCATCCAACGAGTACTCCCGCTCAAAATTTGAGTAAAAATTTTGGGAGATAAGTTGAAAATACGAGTTGAAAAAGTAGTTCTATTATTTTATTATTTTTTAATATTTTTACCCTTTTATTTAAAAAATGGTGAATCATCCCCCATGGTTGACATCATCATCTTGAATCCTATTGGTTGTTATAAAGTTTATTTTTTTTGTACATTTTTCTTATGAGCCCATTTTAGACCTCAAAATTCCCCTAATGAGGGTGAACAGGGCACGGGGTCAAGCAAGGCAATGGAGGTAGAAACCGTGATTTGTGATTGACTCGGGTACGAGTCAAGGAACTGTGGTTGGGGCCTGTTGGGGCCCTTGTTTTGAAAAACCTTGTTTTGAACGTTTTGAATTGAAACAACGACCAGATTTTGGGGTTGCGGAACGAGGGCACATGGCAGCTGCAACCAAGTCGCAACCACATCAAACGGCGGAGCTACCAAGGTTGCGAAGAAACAGGCACATAGTGGAGGAAACTAGATGCATAAGTACAGATAAGGAGAAGATACAGTAGAAGAATGCAAGCGGAACATACAGATAATCAGAGAAAAGCTAGAAGCAGCTGAAGAAGGACATAAGAAGAACTAACAGTCGCGACAGCGGGTGAATAAATAGCCGTCACCCGGAAGAAAGCAGAGAGAGGAGAGCGATTGAAGGAGAAGAAACGCATGCTGCAGCAGGAACCCACATTACGGATGAGGTATATGTAGTTCCTAGGGTTATATTGATGTACATCTCTGTTCTGTAAGGCATATGTATCAGATTTGTAAGTCCATTACAAAGCTATGTAACTGGGGATTTGGCCAAGAGCTTAATATAATTGCAGGTTACTGTCCATTTGTGTGTTTCACATGCATGTGTGTTGGTTGAGATGCTTTAAATTTTCATTTGTCTAATATCTGTATGCTCTCTGAATGCTGTTGTGTATGTGATTCTATTTATGCAATCTAATCACTAATAAGAATGAATCATGGATCCGTTCCTTGCCATTGGTCTATTCCCCTCCTGCATGTGGTCGCGACACGCCTCGGGTGAGACTCTCTACTCTCCAGAGTAGGGTGATAATGCCGGTGTGATCTTAGAATACCGCGGATTATTGTGTTGGCCACAACTCCTGAACCTGGGTCTTGCCCGTGAGACCTGATCACTTGCCAACATAGCTCTTTGTCTATTCTAGCTAGCTGAATCAATGGGATGAAGAGGAATTTATAGGAGTGGAGGAAGATCTTTTGGATCCAAAAATGGTGGAGAAAAGGTTTATCTCTTTGGGAAGTTGTATTTTCGTAGGAACTAGAAGGCCAAAGAGAGAAAATTGACCACATCCATTCGAAGAAACATCCATGATTCACTCATGAAGCTGTTAGATCTTAGAAGCTTCATTTCCATATTTAAAAATCCTTCCAAAAGTAGCTCAGCGTGAGGGCTCTTCAAAGACAGAGTGACCATGGCACAAGGCCTAGTGTAAATTTGGCTATTGGCATGAGGACATAACTACACCACCGCGCCGATCCAAAATTTCATGTTTTAAAGGGTCGACTTCAGGAATGGTCAACAGAGAGTGTGTTCCTGACATGTTAAGGGATGAAATGAAATTCATTATGATGTGTGACAGTACACATGGGTCACTATGATGGTCCTCCAGTATTCATAATAGGGAATGCAGGGATGGTGACAAAATACTTGGTAACAGATGCCCCCTAAAGCTTGAAGTCCAAGAGAGAGGGAGGGGTGAAATTATTTATGAGAACATGCGAAAACCAAAGTTCCGCCATTGGAGGACCTGCAAGATCAAGTACGACTGATATCTATGATACATGAATACAAGGTATGGGCGTAGCCATCCATAATAGAGAACATGTAATAAGATCCAAGGTATGTGTTACACCATTTTTTTGGTCATCTAACCCATTACCATTAGATGAACTCAAGTATACCATGTAAGACCAATTTTACCCTAAGTAAAATTGCTTTCACCATATAAAATAACATTTGTCCATATTTCCTGGTCATATTTAACCCAAAACAAAGAAATTAATTAAATAAATCATTATTTATATAATTATTTCTTAGGAATAAGTTATTCAAATCATTATTTAATAATATTCCTAGTTAAGTTTGACTAAATCATTTTTAAATAATTAAATAAATCATTATTTATTTAATTATATCCCCACCATCTCCCTAAAATAATAAATAAACCATTTATTTATTTATTGTTTATAAATAAAGGAATTGACCCAAGTCAAAAGACCTTTTCCCTCCAACAAATATAACAAAATGTTCCTAAAGGGTGGTTCTAGAATGTGATTAATAATATTTTATTCATGCAACAAGTTCTAGATAACCCTAATATTTTGTTATAAATAGGAGGATTTTCCCCATTCATTAGTCACCTTCATTGCATTAGATCACACTAGATCTACTCTTGGTCACCATTTTCCATTTTTTCCATGTGAGCTCCCATTGAGTTCTATGTTTGTCTGGGTTTTCTACCACAATAAGAGAGAGGAATTTTAGATCTGAAACGCTAAGGACTTCCAAGAAACCATCCCATTGATGAGAACCAGAAAACACCTTAATTTTTTTCCTCTCAGGTGCCCCATTCTTTGATATAATATAAAACATTCTTTTAAACACATTGTTCTTGCCTTGTCTATAGGATGCATGGAGCCATATTATATTTTATCTGCTTAATGTCTTTTATGCTTAGATCTGGATCTGTGCAGTATTATGTGGATCATCTAATTGAAGATTTAAAGATGTTTGGTAGCCATAATCGATGTTAGGGCTATTTTTTATGCGTAGCTAAAGTGAACTTTTACGACGAAAGAATCATACTAACAATTGGCGACTGCACATGGGTTTTCTTTTGCGACCGTTGTCGTTTTATATATTCCTACATATCCAGTTGTTTCAGACCTTAGGGTTTCTCTTCCATTTTCTGTTTTCCTATTTTTATGGTGCTTTCCACCTCTAAAACCCTCAAATAGTCAATTTTTTAACTTCCGTGTGTTTCTGGCCTTATTGCGCAGGTGGCAGACATCAGCCACAGCTGAGACGACAATTTTTTCTGAAATCTGCTGCTGAGAGAGCCGGATCTGCAGGTCACATTTATCGGCCCAAAAAGTGTGACCTGGCCTTGAGGTCACACTTTTCTGCCCTAAATTTGCGTCCTGGACAGAAAACAGGTCAGAACCTGCAACCTGCACTTTTTTCTGCAATTTTCCAGAAATTTTTCTGGGTTTGTCTGAAGCTTCTGTCAGGGTTTTCCAGCCTCTGTCATAGCCCGTTTAGACATGTTTCTAGTCTGTTTCACTCAAATAAGTGGGAATCTTGCCCCTTAGGGCTCTAGTACCCTCCACTTTTTTTGGGAGAGTTTTTTCTATTTCAGAAGTCTAAATTTCTAGGGTTTCAGCCCTTTTGCTTCCAGATCTGATACCTCATTTTTAGATCCCTTTAGATCAGCTCTTCTCCCTTTCAAATCACCTCATATAGTTTTTTTTGGGTTCATTTCTAGGGCCGCCTCCTTGTTCCTTCTATTTTTAGCTGATCTCCTCCTTTTTAGTAGCAACCTTGCCTCTGCCTCTTTGCTGTTCTCTGCACCTCTTTTCAGTAGATTTCCCCTTTAGATCCCCATCCCTCCCAACCTTAGATCTATTGGCCTCTTTTTAGCGTGCTTTGCTTAGTTTTTCCCTCTTATAGACTCGTTTTGAGAGACCCGCCTTCTTGGGTTACCTTGATGCATTGGTAGCTGTTAAAATTCTGTTCTTTTAGTCTTATTTACTGCAGATTTATTTTCAGTTACGCAACACATTTTTTCTTTTACTCTCAAAACGTCTGGGTTTAAAAAATTAAAATTAACGCATGCCACACACTGACCCTAAGTGAAGAAGAGCTTGGTTAACACCGCCTATCAAAGCCTTTAAAATCAATTGACCCTGCACCTCTCTGCCCTTGTTTCGACATTGATCTCAATTTATTTTTACCCCTCCCCGCCCCTGTCAGTTTTCTTATTCCCGTCATCATTGCGCCTCCAAGGCTTTTGTCCCAGAGACTTCTTGACCTTCACCCTCAGTTTCCAGTTGGTCGACTTCCTCCTCCCCATCGTCATCGAGTAAGTCTTCCCCTGAGTCCGCACTCCAACTCTTCTTCTGATTGTTCGGGTTCTCCCCCTACTCCTGGTTCTCCCCCTGTTACTTTTGCCATGTCTACTTCAGGGCCTACTACCAGCAGCAACCCCAGTTCTACTACTGGGTCTGTTTCCAGTGGAACCACTATGGGACCTACCTCGACTGCCCCTTTTCTCCCTTATATGGTCGGCCTCAGTCTCCCCGACTTCAATCAGCTGATTAACAATCCTATCTGCCACGATGTCAGTTGGCCTGCTATGAAAACCAAGCTCCCCTCCGACATTCCCAAGTTCGAAGGCCTTGCTAGTGAAGATCCCTCTAACCATATTCGATCTTTCCACATGTGGTGTTCCTCCAATTCCATCACCGATGACTTCATCCATATTCGTTTATTCCAATGCACGCTTACCAGCGAAGCTTCTAAATGGTATGTTGATCAAGCCACCTCTTCCCATACCACCTTTGTGACCATTTCCCAAGCCTTTTTATATTATTTCTAGCTCCCTCTCCGATACGACACTGGTACTGAACTCTCAACTACTTTCCATCAATCCTCTTCGACCAACCTTTCCGCTCATGTCCAAGAATGGTGACGAAGACGAAGCTTGTGTCATGCTACCCCCTTTGAAGATCGGGTTTACATGGACTGGTTCCTTTTCTCTCTCTTACCTCCCATTGGCAAAGATGTCGCCTGCCATTTTCCCCAAACCGAAGAAGCCGCCCTCCAAATAGCCTTGAAATATGACCTTCTCTATGCCCAATTTGGTTATGTTTATACCGTCCTTCTTGACCTCCCCAAGCCCGGTGGCTCTAATGCCTCGGGGGAATCTCACTCTGCCGACAGTATCGTTGGAACCCTATCACATACCTCTGCCCAACCTCCTCCGGGCTATGGTTTCCGCCCAAGAGGGGCCAGCCCCTCCGGCACTTTTTCCCCTCCAGGTAGCATGTATCCAGGATACGGCATGCCTCCTCCTTTTTCCCACCCTCCTCCTTACCTCAATGTTGCCCATCCTACCCCTTTTCCGTATCCACAACCTGGTCTCCCAACTCCTCCAGCATTTGGACCTCCCACTCCTTTGCCTTCTCCACCCCTGCAACTGCACTTACTACCCCCTCCAGGGCAAGTATTTGCACAACAGTGGGCAACTAATTTTATTCCTTCTCAAAGAAAGAGAAAAGGCAATCAATCCGCTTATGGTAATCATGGATCCAATCCTTCCAGTATTGAATCTACCACTGGCAACCATCCACAGGGCTCTCAACCCAAGCTGAACAGGCTGCTTCGCACCAATAAGCCTTGTTCGTGTTGCGGTGTTTATGGTCACTACACTCACGATTGTCCCTTATTACCACAATGCGGCAGATGTGGGAGTCTCAGGCCACTGTGCGGGGACACAAATCCTCCCCTACTGTCCCTCCCACCCCAGCTACTTCTCAACCCGCTGTGTTTACCAATCCTTTCCCTCAACAAGGATTCGTGGCCACTCAACCACCTCATTCCCCGGTAACCACCCAACCTTCCACTTCTGGTTCCTCTGATTACCAGATTCTCATGATGGCGTCTGACCCACACCTCACCTTCGACCTTAACCTTCAAACTTGGTCTTGTCAGTATTCCACACCTCCTGTTCCATCTGTCTCCGAGTCTCCATCTTCGGATCCTACCGAGCCTCTATCGACACCCAATGGTCCCTTGCAACTCCCTCCACCCAAAGTTGAGGTTCATCCCACAACTCCTAAGGGACCATTACGTCGAAATTCTGCCTCTGGTCGGGCTGCCCATTCATACAGCATAGTAAGATGATCTGGCCCAATCTCCTGCTGCCATTTCAACACTGGAACTCCTCCAGTCGCGTCCTTCTCAAAAGAAGGCTCTACTATCTGTCGTGGGTGCTGTAGATCCTGCTAATGACCAATTTATTATTTTCGACGCCCGTCAATCAGACCATCCCCCTCTTCCTCCTTCAGTTTCTTTCCAAATCCAAGTCAAAATCTGAAATGCCAATGTCGCTCGGTGTATTATTGATGAGGGGGCATCTACCTGTGTAATGTCTGCTTCGGTTTGGAAACAACTCAGATCCCATGAGTTGGCCCCTTCCACAATCACCCTTCGTGCGTGGGATGGCCATGCCTCCCAGCTAATTGGCCTATTCTGTAATTGTCCTATCACCCTTGCAGGAAATATTGTTTGTATCGACGTTGAAGTTATCAATGCCCCTCTTGACTACAACATTCTCTTGGGGCGTAGTTACACCTATGCCATGTCTGCCATCCCATACGCAGTCCACCACAAGATGTTCTTTCCTCATAATGGCAATATTGTCACCATTAACCAGTTGACCTACCATGAACCAAAATCTCAGACCTCCCCTGAGTCCACCATCTCTACTGTCACCAATAAACCAACTATTGATTATTTGACCAGTGTTTCCCCTGGAGTCTACAAAGACTCCTCTTTGCTTGGAAATTTTCCTGGTCCTCCCCCTCCTCCTATCTCTGACCCCAGTTTAGCGAATGTTTGCATGATGCAATCGTCTCAGGCTGGCCTTCCACAGCCTACTCCGGCTAGTCAGCACCCTCAATCTTGCCCACCACAACCTGCTCCTAGCCCTTCGCTTCAGTCGACCGAACCTTTTTCGCCTCAACCTTCCCACCCACCTCACACTCTGGAACCTCCCTACCCTCCTGAGTCGGTTCCCTCAGGTCTTCACCATATGGGAGCCGTCCCTCCTGGTCATTACCCTGTCGGTCAGATACCTTTCCTTGGTCCCCCCCCGCGGCGTCTATTCGGTCCCTGTCATGGCCACCCTTTCCCTCCCTAATTTAACCTTGGGAATTCCAGTATGGTATCTTACCCCTCCAGCCGAGACCCCACCGGGCCACCCCAAACCATACATAGTTGCGACACTAGTGAAACTGATTCCCTTCGCTCCTTCCACTGCTATAGTGCCCCTAGCCCCTCCGTAGGACCCTCCTCATGTTGTGACAAATACAGGAAAGAAAAGAAAAACTCGAAAGGGGGCATCCAAAGACAAGGCCACTGCACCCGACCCTACCCCTTCCCCACCTGCCAAACCTTGTGCCTTGTGTGATGGTATCGGTCATCCCACCCATACTTGTCCTGAGTTTCCCGTATCCCACCCATGGTTAAAGTCATGTTCCCTGAATCTACGATCCCTGAAACCTCTATTTCTTCCTCATCTGCAACCAAGAACCCAAAGACTCTTCGCACCAACAAACCCTGTGCTTTGTGTGGCATCCATGGCCATTACTCTCACCATTGTCCTCACCTCACGCATTACCGAGCCTCTTTAGAGGTCATTCATGAGTACACAGTTGAACAAAACCAATCCGCCTCTCCCATCCTTGCTCAATATGCGTCAGGCCTACTCGAGGATCCCCCTGCTACCATTGATATTGCTCCCCCTGATGTTGAAATGTCGGAATCTGCTGCTCCCCTCCTATACCTATCATTATCCACATGACCATCGGAGTACATTCCCTCTGAATCCACTCCATCTGTTCTGCTTGATCCTCCTTCCGACACTTTCTCGGGCTCTTCATGTTTTGACCATCTTTTTACCTGTTCTTCTATCATTCCCCGTGATGAACCGTATCTGCTCCTCTCTTAACGTACTGATGATTTAGGTAACTTTGCAGCATCGTGTGGTCTCCTTGACCCTTCCATTCCCTCCCATAATCACGATCATACCATCTGTATCTTCGATGTTCTTCGTAGCCTGAGTTCCCGCTCTTCATCCCATAGTTCTCATTCATCCCCCTCTTGTTGATCTATGAGTCCTAGACTTCCCACCCAGACTGCTCCCTCCCATAACCGTCAGTGGATGTCTATCCTCTACTCACGTTGCCATCCTTTTTCTCATCCCTCCCATTTCTTGTCTTGTGACACTATTACATCGGCCCTCTCCTCCACCCATTATCTTGGCTATGCCGATGGGGCAAGTCGCTATTCCCAGAATCTCGCTTCGGCAGCATGGGCAATCTTCACCTCCTTGCATACCCTGGTTCTTGCAAATGGGATCTGCAGTGGTAATGCCACTAATAATCAGGCTGAATATGATGTAGTATGTGGCCTCTTAGCCGATGCCCTCTCTCATCATATCCTCCATCTGCATGTTCATTTAGATTCCCTGCTTCTTGTCTTACAACTTAATGGTGTCTATCGTTTGCATAACCCTATCCTGTTTAGACAATATTTACGAGTGAAACTTTTGATACATGAATTTAGATTCATTAATTTCACCCATATCCCTCGACGTTAAAATCACTACGTAGATCAAATTGCAAATCATGTTCTAGACCAGAATTTATCACATATAAGACAATAACATTTCACATCATCAAAAAAATGTACAAAAATCATATATATCATTTGTTTTTAGAGTCCATATGCTCTGAAACATATGACATGCCCATAGCATGGTACAAAAAACAAAACTACAAAAATGGGGGGCACCACTTTCCCCTACATAAACGCTGGGGGGCACCGCTTGCCCTACATCTAATCACTCTCTGGAGGCTCCCGAGCCAACGACTCTGATCCCACAGCTCTTAGATCATGCACAGTCTGACCGGCCATCACCATGCGTCGCATGATACCTCACCATTCCGAGGGTAGCCCAATACATAAATCTATGTACTGGTCGTCTAAATCCTGCCAACCACGCTCCGACACACTGGTCAGCAGCCCCTCACATCTATGACGGATGTCCTCCAACAGAGCGGCAATATCCTCGTTCTGTGTTGTCCTTGATCCACTTGCACCTGTAGCTCCTACTGCTGTTGGTCGTCCCATATATCTGGCCAGTTTTACCAGAACTATATCTGCATTCACAAAAATATCAAGATTAGTACCATGAATACTAGTCACAAATTCTAAAATGCACATAATAGATTAGTTGCTTTTCACTTACCATCGGGCCCCCACACTCGACCAGGCGGAAGCGGCAATTCCGGATCTCCCCAATAACTCATCCCACTATAGGGATAATCATCTATGTATAATGGTAGCTGATCCCAATGAGCGAAGAAATCTGGTCAAAACACCCGTCCAACCGCCCTGCCCCCTCCTCTACACAATGATCATCCCCACCGACGCATCTGGGGCTCTCTCGAACCTCCATCAAGTAACCGTATACAAGGCCGCAAGTTCGGGATCTTCTCAAAGAAGAAAGAACACAACACCGTCCCATAGGCACAATCATGATTCACTTGCCTCTTGCATAGCGACAGCTATCGTTTTCACCCATAGCAGGTCGCCCCCAACACACTCTCTACAATCATCATCTACCCTCCAGTGATGTGATGGAACGCCTGGATCCCCAAGACCCACAACACTTCTGCGGCCACTGCCCAGGTCTCCAACCTCTCTAGATCCCCAATGGATATCCAATTCCCTTTGACTTGGACACCTAGTCAATAATTTCGCTAAACAAACTCCATAATTTTACGCCCCCATGGTAACACTGGCTGCATATTTCCCACCATCCCTAATGGTGGGAGACCAGTCAAGAAATATAGATCCTGGACCGTCAGCTCGATCCTATGCCCCTACACTATAAACGCCTCATGATCTGGATCCCAATAACTAATAATCCAAGCCAACAAGGGCTCTCCAGCTCGCATCAAAGGGTTCTCCAAAAATTTCAGAACCCCATACTTAGCCAGTGCATGACGGACACCCTGATCCGCTTGGATTTTCGTCTGTAATGTACCTAAGTCTCTCTCTCTCCACTTGATCCGTATATCTGCCATATCTGCACAAAAATATCATTTTTTTCAGTCTACAGATCAGAAAAACTACATTAACTTAAATCAAAACAAACTCTCAGCCCATAACAGCACTGAAACTTCCCACATCTAACAGGTCACACTTTTTGGGAAAATCCTGGGCTAGGTCGCACTTTTCAGGCCAAAACCTGCGTCCCAGGTCACAAATTTTTCCTCAAAAAGTGCAACCCGGCCGTAATGAAGAAGTAAGGGAAGTCATTGAGATTTCAAACCCTAATCTGAAATTTGAAACCATCAAAAACAAAGAGTATGATTAGGCCTCTTACCTGCCACTGACAGATCACGTTTCCAATGGTCGATTTGTCCGCTACGATCGCCGCAAGATTTAGGGCCTTCTCTCCTCTCCACATTCACCACAACTACATAAGCAAATGAATGATTTTGGAGGGAAAACTCCTTGTTAGAAGAAAACCCATGTTTTTTCTTTCACCCGCTGCAACCAAACCGTAGCCCCATTTGACACACCGTCTGCACCGTTGGATAGCTCTCACCGAGCACTCAAATGGGTCTGTATCAGTTTTCCATGTTTTGATACTTCACCATGACACATTTTGTCCATGAAGGGTTTATTAACCTCTTCTCAAAATTGAAATTCTTCACTGACGTCACATGTACTTGGGGCACCACTTTGCCTCCTTACTCGTCTTCGTTCGTGTTGATTTTCGTCATGAGCTACCCTATTGTACTCATGATTTTATGGTCCCCCATTGGACCCTTACTATGAGGCAGCACCATCGAGTCACCCTTGTTTAGAGCATCCGCGTCGAGTCATCATCACATTCATGGAGTCCATTCCACGTCCCTTCATACCTCGCTATAGTCCTCCATCCTTTCTTGCTTGGTCCCTCTCTCGTGTCGCACCCTTGTCCCCTATCCCTCTTGATATTGCGTTAGTCGCTGCCAAGCCATTCATACCCATTATACTCTAACAAGGAAAGTCGTCCAAACGCTCCTCCGTATCCCTCATTCCATCATCATCATTAATGTCTATCTGTTTGTCGCTCTACTATTTTCCCTCGTGCCTTAGTTTGGGTTCCCTTATTGCCTCACCTATGGCGGACCTACTTCTGTCGACATCAGCTCATTTCCTCCAGAAGCCAGGTTTAGGGGGCAGTGTACCTTGGTTCGAGCTCTTCTCAGCATGATCGTGATCTATACACTTGATGGTCTAGTGATGCAACAACAGCCATTGGTGATTCCCGGGCAGGTGTGAGATGTCTCAACCCTCATGAGGGGGTGGCCCTGCAGGTAGCCCCCCACATGCTCAGATGACTTTTTCATTTCCGCCCTTGATGCAGCTCCTCTCATTTGATGATATCGGCCTCAACCGCTTGTAGTGCCTCTTCGATTTGCATGTACCAGTCAGATGTTGCGAGCTCTTCCTCGTGTGTAGGGGGAATTTGGGTATATTTGTATCTCATGTACTAAAATCTTCTTGTATAAGTCCTGAAGGTTATTCCAGGCATCACATGTATGTGGGATTCATCATTTTATTGATCTGGCTCATGTTTAGGCCAACACATGCTTCATTATTGCGTTTCGTGGTTTTCTGGGCGCCTTATTCTTTGTACTATTGTCTCGGCGGGCATAGGTATGCCTCCCCCACCGCCTTTAACACTGGTACCACTTCATCACCTAGACACTTGTTGCACCTGTAAGTCTCGTCTCCTCCGAGTCTAGTCCTTCAGCACATTAGACTACCTTATATTTCTCTCTCTCACTTCCCTCTTGATACCTAGTGATTGAGTTCTTACAACTTACTTCAGTCATACGATTTTCTCCTAACACTCATACGTTGGGGGGCAATCTGTTACACCATTTTTTTGGTCATCTAACCATTATCATTAGATGAACTCAAGTACACCATGTAAGACCAATTTTACCTTAAGTAAAATTTCTTTCACCATATAAAATAACATTTGTCCATATTTCCTGGTCATATTTAACCCAAAAAAAAGAAATTAATTAAATAAATCATTATTTATTTAATTATTTCTTAGGAATAAGTTATTCAAATCATTATTTAATAATATTCCTAGTTAAATTTGACTAAATAATTTTTAAATAATTAAATAAATCATTATTTATTTAATTATATCCCCACCATCTCCCTAAAATAATAAATAAACCATTTATTTATTTATTGTTTATAAATAAAGGAATTGACCCAAGTCAAAAGACCTTTTCCCTCCAACAAATATAGTAAAATATTCCTAAAGGGTGGTTCTAGAATGTGATTAATAATATTTTATTCATGCAACAAGTTCTAGATAACCCTAATATTTTGTTATAAATAAGAGGGTTTTCCCCATTCATTAGTCACCTTCATTGCATTAGATCACACTAGATCTACTCTTGTTCACCATTTTCCATTTTTGCCTTGTGAGCTCCCATTGAATTCTATGTTTGTCTGGGTTTTCTACCACAATAAGAGAGAGGAATTTTAGATCTGAAACGCTGAGGACTTCCAAGAACCCATCCCATTGAGGAGAACTAGAAAACACCTTTCTTGTTTTCCTCTCAGGTGCCCCATTCTTTGATATAATATAAAACATTCTTTTAAACACATTGTTCTTGTCTTGTCTATTGGATGCATGGAGCCATATTATATTTTATCTACTTAATGTATTTTAAGCTTAGATCTGGATCTGTGCAGTATTATGTGGATCATCTAATTGCATATTTAAATATGTTTGGCATCCATAATTGATGTTAGGGCTGTTTGTTATGCGTAGCTAAAGTGATCTTTTACGATGAAAGAATCATACTAACAGTATGGAAACATCCATCCAGTGAGAAGGATCATAAAATAGAATCAGGTATGGTTGCATCCAATCAGAAGAGTCATGTATACAGTCATGATAAACCAAATCGTCCCGTAGCCTGGATTTCATCAGAAAAAACCTAGGGTCTTGCACTCCATCTTGACCTGAACAATTACAAATTCAGGAATGTGAATCAATGAGTTGAAGTTGAACATGCAAGAAAGTCACCTGATTACCAGCCGATGATGGAAGCTTCTAACAAACACGAGAAAAACCACAAATAATGATAATGGTTCTCAAGGTACTACTAGTACAATCCACAAAATGTGAACAATGAACTGGAGTCGAACACCCACAAATTCACTCGATTGAAGGCCAATGATGATGTAATATCCCAAATTAGGGACAACTACACTATTGGGAATAATCTGAGTTATTACCAATGTGGAGCTTCAACAAATCATGATCTTGGCAATGTAGAAAATCTCAATAGATGTCAAATAACATCAACCCAACAGATTAAATAACCTCAGCAACAAGGTGGCCTATATCCTCTTTCCCGAGTGGGGAAATGCAGCAATACAGGGCATAAAATAGCTATCTTCAGAAAATAATGCTATGCAAGTGATAAATTGGATTTGGATCCCTTAGAAGACATGATATAAAACTCACATGTAGAGTTTGAGGTGAAACAAATCACTCTAGCTCACATAAATAGATCTCCCAAGTCTATGCAGCTAAAATAAGCCAAAGCCCCATAACCTAGCTCATGCAACAACTACTGAAGCAAGGACTGCATTATTCTATTGAGGGTTTATGTACAAAATTATGGAAAAATAATGATATAGATGTTATATTAATCAAACAATAGAGAAATGGAGGTTCAACCGCTTATACAGTAGAAACAAACACCCGGCAAGGGTTTCTGGCAAAATGCATAAATAACAAGCAGCACTGTAGAAATAATGCAGTTAATTCATCTCTGTATTATACATGGATGAATATGACATGAAATAGCTGAAAAATACAGAAATATGGCCCTAGGCCTTCTTATTAGAACTCTCGGAGGGAAATGAGAACCTCCTCCTCAAAGACTAGCATAAAATAAAAGGGTGCAACCCTGCTGCTGCCCCTACAGAAAAGATGCAGTTTACTGAAGGGAACTGCACTGTGGATGAATGTAGATGAAAGGCCCCAAGACAAATGCTGAAATGAAGCTCAAATCCTTCTCTCTTGATCCCTTAAGCAAGCTGATCCAAAGAGAGGATGGAATTCCTGCACAGGAATTCTTTAGACTAAGCAGTGTAGCAACTCTGGCTAAACAGCTGAAGCATACAAGTGGTCTCAAGACCAAAATAGCTGAATACATGAATGAATTCCCTTGGATTCTATGCCTTCCTTTTATCTTTGGTGAGCCTCCTCACCCCGAACCCCACGCAATGTTGAGGTGACTTCTTCTTGAAGCTTCCTCTTTCAAAACTGCATTGCCCTAGCTAGCTTCCCTCCTCTTTGTGACAACACTGTTGACTTGGTCAAATATAACCAATACCACCTAAAATTCCTCTGTTCACACCAAGGGATATTCAATCTGATTCTCATATGAGTTTCTAGGCTGATCCTTGTTCACATTGAGCTAGTTTACTTGAGTGATTTCTTCCTCCTCAAGAATGGATGTTGACTTAGTCAAACTTGACTATGTCTCCATCTGATTTGCCTTTTTTCACACTTGGAAGTGTAAAACCAGCTCCTAAGGTGATCTCCTTCCTTACTAAGGTGGAATTTATTCATATTTTATTATTCGTGGGCCTCCTTACCCATTTATTCCTTTCCTAGGTGAAAGCATCAAAATCTAATATTCCAATTTGCTTGTGTGCAAATTTTGGAATATTACAATCCTCCCCTCCCAAATGTTGCTTGTCCTCAAGAAAATACAAGGTTAGGATTGAAGATCATCCTCTTCTCCCCTACAACAACCTCATAATATTAAAGCCTCCAAAGGTCAAGGTGATGCATCCTCATAATATCTCCAAGTTTCCCCTCCCAAGTGTGTAAGCTATCCAAATAGTTGGCATTATGTGACAGTGGATCATCTATGGAGGAAAAAATGGGCTGTTTGAAGGTCCTCTTGGGGCATGAAGGCTGATATAGATTGGGATTCATCATCTCCATTTGAATCTCTCCTCCCCAAGCTATCAACCAAAAAAAATGAGCCACCCTCCAAAATGGTAACTCATGCAAATCATCCTCCACCTGAAGTTCCGAAAAAGTAGGTGGGCTGAAATTACAGACATGGTATACATAGTAGCCTACCCCACGCTGCTTTCCTCTCCACTTAAGATAATTGTAGAGAATTTGATAATCTTGAGCTGCAATAATGTTGCCCTCTAATGGCAAGAAGGAAACTAGACCTCCAAAGGTCTCTCTCCCAACGTTGTGAATCAAGCTGGCCCAAACCATCTCATACATGGTGGATAAGAAACCATCATCATATGGCACCCCATCCATATCATGGTCATCCTCATAAAGAAACAAATATTTTGTTGTAGAGTCCATGCCTCTTCCCATGCTCCCCTTAGAGCATGTAATGCAGAAAGTGTGGGGATGCTCCTCCACCAAGAACACACCCACTCCATGTGTTCCTCCTCCAATCATGCTCCTCATATAGGCAAGAAAAATATCAGCAAATAGGATCATGATCAGCAGCATGATGAAAGAAAGAATGAAGGTTTTATGTGGTGCTGGAAGGTACCAATAGTCTCCCAAGTGGTCACAGTGCAGTCTTC
Organism: Pinus albicaulis; assembly: GCA_034641835.2. Lineage (NCBI taxonomy): Eukaryota > Viridiplantae > Streptophyta > Pinopsida > Pinales > Pinaceae > Pinus > Pinus albicaulis. The sequence goes on along the minus strand of CM076571.1, from coordinate 69,464,762 downwards.
CCCATTGCAGCTTTAGACAATGGTATGGCAAGTTGTTTCTTGACAAATGGCTTGTTGTATGAGTCATCACACCCACCAGTAAATAGTATATGGCTGAAGATTTCAACTGAGTACACAAGAAGCAGCCATATACTTGCCCCAGATCATACATTAGATGGTTGTCTCCATCACAATAGCTGGCCAAAAATGGACCATGGAGCCCAAGGAAAAAATTGCCCCTTGGTAGAGCAATGCACTGCAATGAAAAGGTAAGAGCATGAAAATATTTTATGGAACAATCAATAAATGCATAAACAGAATTCTTACTATGTAAGGGAAGTAAGAAGGTGACAGGATCCATATATGAGCTCTCCATAGTGATAGAACATATTCCTATGAAGAGGAATAAATAATATGCTGCATGAATATCCTCCCCCTCATGCCTGGAAACCCAAGTCAAGGAGATCATAACATAATGAAAAATGAGTTCATTCACTCTGCCAATCTTACCTCCTCTATGCCCATCATGTGCATCAAATATGAAGTGACCCTGGGAGCACTCCATCAACAAGTTGCTGCTGCATAGTGACAATTCTGTTGGCCTATGCAAATAGGCTCCTGCCAACTCATAAATCCATTCTCTGACATGTCCAATGTCAAAGACTCCTCCCATAATGTTGCCATCTCCTCCCATTGCAACATCATGCAAAATGTGAGAGCAACTATGCCCTTTCTCTCTCTCAATCCTCCAAAGCAAAAAATGCCTTTGCTGCCTCATCATACCTCCATCATACAACCCATGTGGTGAAAATATCACATCATCATAATTCTCCCACACTCCTTGCCATATGATGCAAGTATCCTGCCAATTTTTCTTCTCCCACATACCCTTGGAAAAAGGATATGTCTCATGATGGCCAAACTCTCTCAAGAGTAGCCAACGCAGTTTGGCCTCTTGCTGCCCTGTATCATAAATTTTCAAGTGGCTCACCATCCTCTTTCTCTTCTCCCACATCCACTCAACACCATGTGGATGCCTTCTTTCATTCTTCACCTTGGCATTCTCCCCATGTGGGCTATCATCCTCCACAATCAGTTCCTCTCTTTTACATGCCATGAAATGTTGTAATGCATTTCCTTGGAGATCTCTTAGAGAAGATCTTATGTCCATGGCCATCTTGAATCCATCAAGATCCAAAGGTGAGAAAGGTAAAGCCTCTTCCCTGCTATTGTTTGACAGTGCTGATAGTCCCTCCAATGACATAGTTGCTGCCTCATACTCCATCTCAAGGTTCATGACTCCCTCCAAAAGATCACACTTCAACCTCAAGGGTTGAGTGCAACTCAACAAGGGTCCAAAAGAATGATGGTTCATTTGTTTCTTGAACCATTCAAATCTGCACAGCGCAGTGCAATATTGCTGCTCTATCCCAGCAACAAGGTTTGATCCTGGGCCATATGGGTACATATTCTCACAACTTTTAGAAGGATTTGCTGCAATAATTAAAGGTGGAAATATTCCCATACCTTGATGAGATGTGGGAACCTCTTGCAGTGCTGCAAGGACTCCTCCCTCCAATGTAATGGCTGCTCCAACTGTTGGTGGAGAAGGATGCTCTCTCAAGGTTATGACAACACTGGTACTTGCCTCCTCCCAGGTGGTGTGGGCCTACTCTCCTCTGATCTTTCTTTATCAAAGGTTCTAATCAGCTCTTGAGTGAACTCAAAAAAATAAGTCACTCTTGTGTGGCTTAAGTAACTGCACCACCAAGCCTTGGCTTCACCCTCTAGGTGCAGCGCTGCAACTTCTGCTGCCTCCCTCTCTTCCACTAGAAGAAGTAGGAAGAATGCCTCAAGCTTTCTTGCCCAAGCTCTTGCTGTAGTTGACCCATCAAATTTATAAAATAGGAATATATTTCCTTTGATCTCTCCTTTGCTGCAAGGTCTTCTCTCTTTTCTCAGTTGAATAAATTGAGGAAAATCCAGGGTCTCTTTAAAAGCCTAGGTTGGCACTTGTATTCTGCCAAATATCCACTCAGGATTTCATGCTCTAACTAGTCTCCTTTCTCTCCACTTCCTCTATGAGAACAGGAAGTGCATGCATCTTCTTCTGCTTCTTGAAACCTTCTATAGGTCTAACTGCAACTCTCTCCTCCTTGAAACCCTCTTGGAGTTTCAATGCATTTCTCTTCTTCTTTTGTCTTAAATCTGAAAATGGATGAGAGTAAGCTCATCCTCTCCATAATTTTTTTCTCCTCTCATTATTATCTTCTAATTGGATCTGAAATCCATAGGCTGAGCCAAGATGGCAGCTTCGATACCACTGTAATATCCCAAATTGGGGAAAGCTACACTATTGGGAATAATATAAGTTATTACCAATGTGGAGCTTCAGCAAATAATGAGATTGGAAATGTAGAAAAACTCAATATATGTAAAATAACATCAAACCAGCAGATGAAAGAACCTCAGCAACAAGATGGCCTATATCCTCTTTCCCGGGTGGGGGAAATGCAGCAATACAGGGCATAAAATAGTTGTCTTCAGAAAATAACGCTATGAAAGTGAGAAATGGGACTTGGATCCCTTAGAATACATGATATAGAACTCACATGAATAATTTTAGGTGAAACAGATCACTCTATCTTACATAAAAAGATCTCCCAAGTCTATGCAGCTAAAATAAGCCAAAACCCCATAGCCTAGCTCATGCAACAACTATTGAAGCAAGGAATGTGTTATTATATTGAGGGTTTATGCAGAAAATGATGAAAAAATACTGATATAGAGCTTATATTAATCAAACAATAGAGAAATGGAGGTTCAACCTCTTATACAATGGAAACAAACACCCGGCAAGGGTTTCCGGCAAAATGCATAAATAACAAGTAGCACTGCAGAAATAACATAGTTATTGCATCTCTTTATTATACATGGCTGAATATGACATGAAATAGTTATAGAAATATGGCCATAGGCATTATTATTAGAACTCTCAGAGGGAAATGAGCACCTCCTCGAAGACTAGCGTAAAATCAAAGGGTGCAACCCTGCTGCTACTGCCCCTGCAGAAAAGACGCAATTTACTGAAGGGAACTGAATTGTGGCTGAATGTAGATGAATGGCCCCAAGCCAAATGCTTAAATGAAGCTCAAATACTTCTCTCTTGATCCCTTAAGCAAGCTGATCCAAAGAGAGGATGGAATTCCCGCATGGGAATTCTTTACACTAAGCAGTGCAACAACTCTGGCTAAATAGCTAAAGCATAAAAGTGGTCTTAAGACAAAAATAGCTGAATACATGAATGAATTCCCTTGGATGCTATGACTTACTTTTATCTTTGGTGAGCCTCCTCACCCCGGACCCCACACAATGTTGAGGTGACTTCTTCTTGAAGCTTCCTCTTTCAAAACTGCGCTGCCCTAGCTAGCTTCCCTCCTCTTTGTGACATCGATGTTGACTTGGTCAACTATAAAAAATCCACCTGCAATGCCTCTATTCACAGCAAGGGATATTTAATCCGGTTCTCATATGAGTGTCTAGGCTGATCCTTGTTCACATTGAGCTAGTTTACTTGAGTGATTTCTTCCTCCTCAAGAATGGATGTTGAATTAGTCAAACTTGACTATGTCTCCATCTGATTTGCCTTTGTTCACACTTAGAAGTGTAAAACCAGCTCCTAAGGTGATCTCCTTCCTTAATAAGGTGGAATTTATTTATATTTTATTTTTCATGGGCCTCCTTACCCATTTATTCCTCTCCTAGGTGAAAGCATCAAAATCTAATATTCCAATTTTCTTGTGTGCAAATTTTGGAATATTACAGATGAAAACCTGTCGTCGAATGCGAAGAAATTTCCATTGAGGCATGCAAGCTCTAAGGTACCAAAAGGGAGTCTCTGGATCAGCTTCTTGGATAATGAGCTGAAGTTGACAGGAAGTGATCAGTTGAAGGAGGGTTGTAATGTTTCCCACATCATTGACACGACACAAAGGAATAAGATGATAGTGAATCAATATTGAAGAGAGGATCAAGTGTTCTCTTGAACATATTGGCGACATGACTCCCCCACCATTTTTGGTGATTACCCCAATTATTTTTGGAAACAAGCTTGAAGGGGATAACATATGCTTGTCATGTAAGTTTTTCCTTCGGAAAAGCCATCCTAGAACATTTTATGAGTCCTAGGAAGGAGGAACTCGGTAATGTCATGGTGACGACTTCGAATGTCATTTAGCTTTAACGAGTCTAACAAAGGGAAAAATCGACATCTTTTAATTTTTAGAGAATTTGAAAAGAAGAAAAAAAGAAAACTCCAGAAGGTCCCTTTTTGTAGGTAGTCTCTTAGATATGAAAAGGTAGAAAACAATACATGAGCGAACCTCTTAGTCATGTTCGACTAAGGTATTCCTTTTTCGTAAATAATTTGTCCCAACCCGAAAAAGGGGTAAAATTATACTGGGAAGATGATGTTTCGCAGCCTTTAACGAGTTCAAAAAGACAAGATTCTCAACAATCTTTTCAATTTTTCAGAGTGAGAAAAGAGCTGAAATATTTCTCTAGGGGGTGACTTTTTCGTGTTTTTACCAAGTCCGAAAAAGTAATAAAATACAATGTGTTTCCTCATTGTTGCCAGTTTTAGGACCTGTTGCTACACAAGAAACAAATGTAAAACCCATTTTCAGGAAAAAATAATAAAAAATAATAAAAAATAATCGAAAATGTGTCTAAAAACCTAATTAGGGTTAGAGAAGGTTATAAAATAATTCAAATAGTAAAAACAATTTACTTTTACGTTTTCACCTTCTTGTGAGCATTTTTACCGGTTTTCACAGTGAACTTGGAGAGTTGACTGCAGGCAATCCAGGAGGCCATCAATGAATCTACTTCTTCTAGGTAAGAATAATGAAATTCCCTTGCAATTTCATCCATTTTCTATATATTTTTATGTCTTGATGCATTTTATAGGATCATTTGAAAAAATTCATGGCCGTGGCGGTCAGCGTCGGTCCCAGGCACGGAGTTGCGTCGATCTCCACGGCTTTTGTATAGGGAAAGTGTCGCTTGACGTAGGTGTTTGACACACAGGAGCGCCAAGTGCCGTACATAATTTTTTCAAAATTTCCTCCAAAAATGTTGGGCCAAATGATTCAATTTTTAACCATATGGCTAACGGAATATCTGCATTTGGTTTTGCAGTAGGAATCGATAGTTGAAATGTAAATAGAGTGGAAAGAGTCGGAGCATGGGGTAGAAGATGAACATGCCATGGATAATGATGCATGCTTGGATGCCCTGAGGAACTATGGGCTCTTGAAATTTTTCATGACCCCATGTTTGAGAGCTCAGTTAGAGCTTCTACAATACTTGATCAGTGTATGGGACATTGACTAAGAGAGATTCATCATTCATGACTAGGAATTGGAGATAGAAGTCTCCAATATCTACTTCATAATCAGATTGTCACGAAGGAGAGAGTGACCACTGATGATAGGTACTGGGGTCCTTGGAGAGAGTATGGGCATGTTGATAGATGGGGTTTGTCCTGGAGCAAGGAAAGCACACAAGAGTGGCAAACGAGATATCTAGACAATGCTTAACATACCTTTGAGGGTAGTGCTACATACCATTACTCGGGCTGCTGGATCTTAGGCTCCTCATGAAGCCACGAAGACTCATCTCCAATTAGTCATAGATTGCATGTCTTCGACAATATTCAATTGGGCAGAAGAGGTGATAATCAACATAAAACGTCAGCTGACCAAGTGAAAAAATGGTAAGATGAAGCAGTTTGGGTATGGGTAAATTTTGATAATGTTCATCCTGGAACGGTTACCGATATTCCAGCATTAAGAGGTGATTGTACCTATGCCACCAGCACGAGATCCATGGATGTTCCGTTGGGCTAAGTTGATGCCTCGATCGGGAGGTGGATAACATATGTAATGGAGACCAGAGTTCTTTGATTGGTTCCGTAAGGGGACATCTGGGATGAGGAGAGAGGTAAAAACCCATTTTTTGGATTTTTATGAGTATTACTATTTTTTGGTTATATATATGTGTGTGTTCTGATGTTTTCTCATGTGTTGTAGATGTTGGAACAGAGAGACCTACGGGGATGTCACTAATAGCTCAGAGGGTCCCAAGAGATTTTGAAGTGGCCCCTCATGGCGAGGGGAGTGATGAGGAAAAAATCACACGTAACTTGGAGAGAATCAAAAGAGGGATCTCAGAGTATGTGAGATTCGAGGATATTCCTTGTGCTTACCAACGACACACTGTAGGGGTTTCTAACTGCATCCATTGACTATTGAGACATGTCATATAGGAAATGACGTGCTATCATGAGCACCATGCTAATTAGACTCCTAGGTTTCATTTCTGCATTTTTTGAGAGGCATGGCGTCTCAGGATGTAATTAAAACACATATATATTTTTTGAACTATGATGTACACGACGATGCAAACAATCGATATATATATATATATATATATATATATTCTTATTTTCCTGTCTAAATCTTACTATGTGATGAAGATTTCTTTTTAAAAAATTCGCAAATGTCTATATAATACAATATTAGCTACTACATCAGTTAACGTATTCATTCTTCTAGGAATATGATGATATGTAATATAATAAAAATTCCTTTATAACAAATGAACACGTAAATACATCGTTAAAATATGAGGGTTTCTAACAGAATAACACCCATTGAGCTGGAGAACAACAAGCTGAGAGTCTAGGTTTACAAGTAATTCATGAATGTATAGGGAAATAGGTTCAATTAGAAGTTCGATAACTGTACTGTATTCAACGAAATTGTTAGTTGTACGTCCTAGAAAAATGCCTTAAAGGTCTACTAATTCATCGTTAGGATCATAAATTACCCAAGCCGTGGAGGAAAGGTTCCGGGTACTGCGGGAGGCACTGTCAGCGAAACGGGCACAAGGAGTGACAGACATCTGCAAAGTAAACAAAGACATAATAAGCAAGAAAAAAATTCTCGCAAAGAACACCAAGTCAAAAATGTACAAAAATGAAAAACACACTTATGTATAGAATAAATGCATGAGAAACTCATGCATAATAGTTTTTGAGATACAACCCATTTCGGGGTTGATGCAGGGGATAGCCTTCATAATCAATAAGCTCATAGGCCCCTTTTTGCAATTTCTTTTTAACGATGTAGGGCCCATGCCACATGGATTCTAATTTACCTACCCCCAACTTATCATGAGCTTGGTCATACAAGAGGACTAAGTCTCCTTCTACGAAGGTACAAGGGGAAACTACTTGGTCAAAGTGGGCTTTGACCCACTTTTTTTGTGCTTAAATGACTAGAGCAGCGAAGCATCAATTTTCATCAAGCAGCTCCAAATATAGAAGACATTCTTCCTCTGGAAAAGTATTCGACAGTAATTCAACATCTATCTTGAGTGAAGGAATTTCACATTCAATCGGAAGGGTAGCTTCCACACCATAAACAAGTTGAAATGGTGTGAATCCAGTTGCATCCTTCACTGAGGTTCGGTAAGCCCAGAGAGATGAGAACAACATGAGATTCCAATTAGACATGTGCATCCCAATAGTATGCTAAATCATAGTGACTAAAACTTTGTTCACAGCTTCAACCTGGCCATTGGCCTGGGGGTAGTACGATGTTGAGTTGCCGTGATGCATACACAACTGAGTAGTCAGTTCAGCCATCATATAATGGCGAAAATGGGAGCCATGGTTAGTGAAAATGGCTTGAGGGACTCCAAACCTGGTAATCACGAGATTGAAGAGAAATTGGGTGCCTTTCATACCCTTAGCTGTGAGTGTAGGCATTGCTTCGGCCCATTTGGTGAAGTAGTCTATGACTACAATAATATAAGCATGCCCACCAGATGAGTGATGATTACACGTCATAAAATCAATTCCCCACTTCTCAAAAGGACCAATGATAATGACGGGATGGAGGTGAATGGGTGGCACGTGCATCTTGCACTGGTAGATCTGGCACTTGTGACATTTACGGAAAACGAGGATACAATATTTGAAAATGGTAGGCCAGAAATACCGGGTGTGAAGGGTATTTTGAGCAGTAGCATACCCATACATGTGACCACCACACATGCTAGAATGTCATTCATTACAAAAAATTTTAGCTTCCTTGAGGGTTAGACATCGACAGAGGACGAAATCAACTCTGATGCAATATAAAGTATCCCCGACTATGCGATAGGGTTGCAAATGATGATGGATACATCGATGAGCCTATTTCATCAAATCAGACTAGAAAGTAGAAGTTTGGAGATAAATGTTGATATCACCATACCATGGATCGAGGGTGCTAATAAGAAAAAGAGTATTGTCTGTAATGCGTTCCTTAGAACCAGAAGGATCAGAGACAGAGTGTAAAGAGAAGATCAACTCAACAAAAACCAAAGATTTCCTTGATTTGGTGGCACTGAACTCCAAATAGAACTCTTGGAGGATAAATATCCACTTAGAGTACTTTCCCCCCAGCAATTGTCGAGTTAAAATATAAGTCATGGGGTTTCAATCAAAAATCACAGTCATAGTGTGGAGTAAAATATAATGGTGAAAAGGTTGGATGGCTTGAACTAATTCCAACGCCAATTTTTTGACATGAGCATAACACGTTTCGGTGTTGAGAAGATTGCAGCTAAGATAATAAATGACATGCTCATTACCATCATCATCGTCTTGTACCAGAACCATGGTGATAGTGCTAAAAGCAGCAACCAAATAGAGTGAATAATCACGATGATAATTTGGGGGATGAAAAAGAGGAGAATTAATGAGAATGGTCTTAAGTGCATAAAAATATATTTAGGCAATATCATCCCATAGGAATGGGATGCCTTTCTTAAGCAATCATGTAAAATATTTGGCTACCTCAGCATAGTTCTATATGAAACGATGCAGGAAATTAGCTCTCCCTTGAAAACTATGCAACTGGTGTAAATAGGAAGGGGAGGGGAGATTAATGATAGCTTTGACCTTAAGAGGATCAAGATGAATGCCGTCTTGGGAAACAACAAAGCCAAGGAGTCCATTGGAGTTGACATAGAAGACAAATTTCTATGGATTATGCCAAATGTTATAGCATCTACAACGAAGAAAAATATTGACGAAGGTGTTCCAGGTGGTCCTAACGCTTAGCTGGATGAGCCGGAAGGTCATCCAGGTAAGGTTGAACAATGTGCTTAATATCGTGAAAAGCATACGAAATTTCTCCTTGGAAAGTGGCACTAGCATTTTTCAGGCCAAAAGGGAGCTTTTCATATGCGAAAGTGCCCCAAGGACAGATGAAGGCTATTTTATGTTGATCAACTGGTAGTATATTGATCTGGTTATAACCAAAGAACCCATCCATAAGGGAAAAAATATCACTCCCAACACACTCATCAATGATCTGGTTAATGAAGGGAGTGGGATTGTTATCCTTGGGACAAGAACGATTGATATCACTGTAATCCACACAAACTTGAATAGTGCCCTGATTTTTGTCCACAGGGACGACCTTAGAGACCCAATCTATCAATGGGATTGGATAAATGAAGCTTGATTTGAGAAGTTTTTCAACTTCTCTATTTATGGCAGCTGCCTTTCTAGGGTGCACGGGATGAAGGCATTGGTGAACATGTTTTGCATTAGGGTAAGTGGGTATCTCCTGCATGAATATACTCGGATCAATGTTGAGCATTTCCTCGTAGGACCAAGCGAAAACATCTCGAAATTCACAGAAGAGACTAGTATATACCTCGATATCATCAAGATAATAGGTCACCACAATATGGATGTTCTTGAAAACCCATGGTTTAACAAAGATGTCAATATGCATCGTCTGAGTTCTATTTCCCATGTTTCCTTCCGCAAAAAATTCATGTGTCAAAATAGGCGTTTGAAGCGGTGGGGAAGGAGCTTGGGAAGCAAATTTCTCAAGACAGGTAGACATTTCCCCAAGACTAGGTAAAAATGAGGAACGATGATTACTGTCATCCCAGGGAGGATCCTCAATAGACATGGTTTCCATGATGGCTTCATCTGTTGGAAACATCTCGTTCAAGGGATCCAGAGAATCTGAAGCATCGAGCCAAGGGGATTGAGAATACATGTCGAGGGCCTTACTTGAAGAAGTATGATCAGAAGGAGAAGCCAAAGCCAAGATGACCTCACAATAATCAATTTATATTAGGCTTAGTGAAATTATGTCACCAAACGAATCAACCTGATCAGGTGAAGGGATGATCCAGGGATCCGAAGAAGTGGAGATCATATTGACCTAAGCATTGTTGGGCAGAGGAAGAGAAAAAAGACCTATAAGGGTAGGATATTTGAAGAGTACTAGACCCACACTTTCATAAGGAATGGGAATGTGGTCTGCATACGCAACATTTCTCTCTGAATAAGTGGAAGTGAAAAGGGATAACTGATCGGCAATTATAATCTTTCCTTTGTGCAGGAAGCGAAGAACACTAAAGAGAGTGGATGGTACGCATAGAATGGCGTGAGTCCAACTGCGACCGAGGAGTAGATTATATTTTAATTTGCCATCAATGACTTCAACCTTGACATTAACCTTTTTTCCTTCCAACGTGATAGGTAACCTAGTGAGGATACCAAGAGGGTGAGATTCCCTTCCGTCGAAGTCCTCTAAAGCATTTGGAGACTTGTTAAGGGCTAGAGAGCCGATGGATTTCCAACATGCAACAAACATGATGCAAGTAGATGCACCTTTGTCTACAACTACTTGATGGATATTATTACCATTAATCCCAACTTGGATGATCAAATAAAGTTGGTGAGGGAGACGCAGGGCGAAATTTTCCAGATCGAAAGTGATAAGGCTCAAATCAGCAGGTTCAACTCCTTCGATAGCGGATAACAAAGCATTTTGTTGTGATGGAAAGATTTTAAGTACCTCTAGCGAAAACATAGTGGATGGCGCCTAAGCCAGATCCTCAACAATACTATAATGCTGAGTGAAATAGGTGTTTGGGTTATAGGAGGAATTACAGAGCACGACTTTGGAGGGTGGCCATACAACAGGCTCAGAACTAGGCCTTTCAATATGAAGAGGGCTAGAAGCAGGCAAGGGAGAAGGAGTAGGAGAATCTGCAATATCTTTCCCCACCGCTTGACGTGGTTATGTATAATTCTTTGATCTAGTAGAAATAGCTATGGGTGAAACAACATTCATCATGAAAAATTGAGAGCCAAAAGGGGTGGAGGACTGGGGTTTCTCCACCATTTGAGTTTGTTGTGACGGGAACGGTTCCTTAAGAACAACCAAAGTTCCTTGGGTGCCTTTGAGTAGTTGACTCACTTCGGCCCATCATGGATAGTCCTTGGTGTAATGCTCATCGTCACATATCAGACAAGGATACTTCGATTTACGCTTCGAGCCATCATCGGCATTAGTTTTAGGAGAATCTTGTTTCGGGGTATCAACTTTGGCCTTGCCTTAACCCTTCTTCTTACCTTTAGAAGCTTTGTCTACTGAGGTAGACTGGAAGACATTCATCTTTGTAGTTTTACTAGGATTGGAAGGTGGCTGAGAAGTAGTATCGGTAGAAGAATTGGATTTCTGCTTCATAGAATTAGGAGAAGACTTACGGAAAGTCTGAGAAATGGAACCAATGACACCGTCGACAGATGGTGGTGCTGGTGCTTTGGAAGTTCTAGGTCTTGGAGCATCGGGAAAGTGATCATAAAGTGTGCCAGACTGGGAGTAAACCAGATCGAGGTACTGGGCACGAGTAATGGACTGCTCTTTGGGAACACATGCCCCCATAGCAATGTCCTTAGCTATCGGGCCAACAAAAGAGGTAGTGAACCAATCAATCAGACGATGATCAGGGATTTCAAACTTGATCAAACGATGACTTAGTCTCCATTCATAAATGTGATCATAGATATGTGTGGCTTGATCTTGTTTCAAAGACATAAGGAGGTACGTTCCCATTTCATAACGAATCGACAAGTGAAAGTGTGTGAGAAATGCCATTAAAAGAGAATTGAAATCTTGGAAGATTCCATGAGAGAGTTCAATGTACCACTTTGCAGGGGCACCAGTGAGAGTCCTTTGGAAAATACGTAAACGAATATAATCATCAATCTAGGAGTTAGAGGAGCACTATAGTTGATACGTCATAACATGCACCTGGGGGTCTTCTCTGGACTTGCCTTCGAACTTGGGACAATTTCCAGGGATCTTGGTGGGAACTAGGGGCCAATATGGACTATGAAGAATGGAATCATTGGTTAACTTTGACACATCAGGCGGTTCCAAGGTAGAAAGGAATGGCAATTACGGGTTGAAAGGAATTGCAGGCCTTCGATAAAGATCGACGTTAGGGTTCCAAACAGGTTGGGAGAAATTTTGATCCCATATGTTCTGTCATGGTGGATTTTGTCCATAGGCGGTATAATTTTGGAAATTCGGTCCATATCTTGGTTGGAGACCATGATACTGGTTCTGAGTTAACCATTGGGGCCCAGCTTGAGCAACGTATGGATTTTGTTGTGGGATGAAAGTAGTGCCTTGGTATGGACCTTGTGCCATCAAAGGTTGACCTTGGGAAACCAATGGTTGGCCTTGAGGGTTTAAAGGTTGGCCCTGAGGCTAAATAGGATATCCTTGTGGTCCAGGTTGGCCCAGATATTGAGGTTGACTAGGCTGTCCCTAAAATCCAGGTTACCCTAATGGTTGAGATGAGCTAGGCTGCCCCTGAAGACCAAGTTGAGCGTGCTGACTGATGGAGGGTTGGCCTTATTGTACAAGAGGCGGACCTTGCTAGATGTAAGGCTGGTTCTATTGCACAAAAGGTTTTCCCTGAGGTGGGTAGGTTTGCCTCTATGGAACATGAGGCACTCCTTGCTGAATGTGGGGTTGACCTAGAGGACCGTAGGGTTGTCCCGGTTGGGCCGAAGGTTATCCCTGTGGATGGTAGGGTTGTCCTTGCAGGCCATAGGGTTGTCCCTATTGGTACGTGAACTGATTTTCTATAACCAAAGATTGATTTGTTTGAACATACAATGGACCTTGCTAGATAGGCCCATGGTAATATATGTGGTTCCTGAACTCATCGTAGATATGTGGTGGATTGATTGGAGCCTGAAGCTGCTGAGAACCCTAAGGGAGGTAGCTCTTATATTGAAAAACCATCATATATTGGTCGTATGAAAAACCTACTGGAATAAGATTAGAAGATATGTCGCACACTACCAATAGGTTGATTGAATCCTGATACGTGAGGTTGTGATCCACTCACAATGGGTCCAATAGACATCGCGGAAGAATTGGGATGCGTTCCTCAAAAAATAGTAACTGAAAACAATGATGTAACCACACTAACATATGGTGCAGAGGAAGCCACACAAATATTGGGTTGGGTTGGGATAGCTGTGGCAGCTGTTGAAATAATGGGAATTTCAGAATATGGACCCGACACAAACGACCCTGAAGAAGGAGCCACAGTACTTGACCATAACGAGTTCCGGTACAAAGATGAAGCACCTGAAATCAGTTGTCCTAAAGTACGGTAACCGACTAGGAGTGGCTAAGAGGAAGGCTGAGTCATCTCATAAGGAAATTTTTTGGGAGGGAATCGGTATTCCCCTGTAGATATAAGAGTCTCTTCACTAATAATAGGACTCAAAGCATCCATGTCGGACGAAAACATGCTGTTAGGGAAAATATGGCGAGTGCTGGAGGGAAAAGCACTAGAAAATGGTGTCACAGGTGAGTTCGAGCGTTGAGGGGGATATTCTATCAAAAATAAAAAAGGATACAGGGGCTTCCAGTTGATATCAAATGGCTCCTTAGGGGGAGATTGAGTGGCAAGAGGTTGAACTCAGGATGATTGCATGCTCGACGTCTTGGGTCCCAACAGATGGGGGTGTCTCATAAGAGACTCTAGGGAGAGACTCTTCACCATGAGGTAATGAAGAGGAGGAAAAAATAGGTGGTTCCTCCACGGTGACTTTGTCTCAGAAGAAGAAGAGAAAATAGATTATTAATTCGAGGCTTTGACAAAAATCATTAAGGAATTACTCATGAACCGACCAAGAAATAGTTTAATGGGCATGTGATGTAATCATGAGAAATTAATTTTGTAAATCGAAACAAGACTCTACCTTTTCATGTTTTAAGATTAGAGGAAAGGACAAAAGGTGACTCTAGTCACTTTCAATTTGGATGAGCTTGAAAGGACAAGTGCTTGATGATATTTTCAAATTTAAAGAGTCACTGAAAGATCAAAATGACTACTCAGGAACTCTAGGCAAAGGGTGTACAAGCTCCCTTGAACTGCAATATACACCTTGGAAAATGAATTTACCAAGGACTTAATGTACGTGCACGCAGTCTCCCTGAATGCTATGTTCAGTGTATCACAGTTATAGGGTGGCAGAATCGTCTTCCTATGGATAAAGGATTGCAACCTAAAAGGGTCTCCCTTTATATACGCAATGTTACAGGGAGCACAAGTCCATATTAGCATTGTCTAATGCAAGATTGCAAGAGACAACTACTAGGTTTAATGGTGTTGGAACACATCACTAGCCTAGAGCTATAAATGTGAGTGTTAAGTTTCAATTTTTCCTTAGGTTGATTGAGTAAATTTTATGGTTTATCTTGAAATTAAGTTTAAGTTTCAAGGTTGTTATCACTATAAAAAAAAATCTCTGAAATTTGGTTAGTTACATTTTTTCCTTAGTCCTAGTGTTAGATAGGGGTAGAGTCATTTTGATATTTTTCAAGGTCTAGATCATGGTTAAACGTCTCATACCATCATTAAATATTGTTTATTAACCTCACTTCACTCTTCACAAGTCTCATGCAACGTTTTAAAACCCATTTGTAAAGTCTGTTTTGAAAATTTGATTGAATAAGCCCAGAAACCGCATTTTCGTAGCGCACCTAGTGTAAAAATTCCATTTTTCGCTATGAAAACGTTGGTGAATTCGTAGCGCAAAAACCAGAATTTGCACACCATGCACTACGAAATCGGGGATTCATAGATTTGTCTCTGAGCTGTCACATCTGTCAAATACAGTTAAGTTTGTCATCATTGGACGTCCTTCATGAGTTGTCCTCCACGCATGCAACCATTCTTTGTCATCATTAGAGGTCATTTGTCATAATTTAGAGGTCAGTTATTATTGGTATTTTCAAATTTCAAACAGTTGGCCATTTTCATTTGTCTCATGCAAGAAAACATTATATGCATTCTTAAGTGTTGAAAGAAATCAATTCGTGGTGATATTTCTAGTTATCAAGCGAGGCTGTGTTGTCTCATTGCTAATTGAGACAGAGGTTATATTTCAAGCGAGGCATAAATAATTCAAATTCAGGTCATATTATCCATTACTGTGAAGTCTGAATTCTTATCAAGTGAGGTTGTCAACTTTTCAAGCGAGGCAAAAACAAAATTGTCATCAAGCGAGGCAGAGTTCTTATCAAGTGAGGCTGAATTCATTTCCTGAATGAAACAAACTATTCAACAAGAGACTCAGATTTGGTAATTTACTGAAGGCATAGGGTTTTTAGAAGGGTTTATTGCAGATTTCTGAAGATACATGTTTCAAGAGGAAAATGGCTGAGGAGAGAAGAAGCCATAGGTCTGGCCATTGCTTAAGGATTGAACCCGAAGGTGTTGAAGCCCTTACAAAGGATAAGTCTATTGAAGCAACTTTTAAGAAGGTTGGATGTTGGAGGTTTTGTGAAAAACTTCAAGGAGGGCACACTCAAATTACCAATGATTTTGTCATAAATTTCACAAGATCAAATTCAAAGATTGGGTTCCTAAATGTACTAATTTCCCCTGAAATAATATTAGCTGTAACGGAGATCCCAAGAGGTGAAGACATGTGGTTTAAAATTTTCAAATTTGATTTGACACCATGCAATATCTTTTTGAAACTAGAGTTTTCAAAAGTTGACTTGAACAAGGCTATGCCAAGGAGTTATGTCAGAGATACATTTGCCAACTTGCTCTATAATATTCAAAGATACTTCAATTGCGAGGGTAGATATCATAAGGTATACACCTACCATTTTAAACCCTTGCTTCATTTCACAGGGACGATATCATTGGATTTACCTTTTTATCTCTTCAGAATCTTGGCTAGGATGTCTGATAAGGTACAGATGAAAGTTGAATCATGTGAAACCTCTTTATTTCATCGTGGCTTAGTCAAATTGATAGTCTTACATGAACTACAAAAGGCAAATAGATATTGGGAAGAACTCCTCTTTTTGAGTGGAATTGGAATAGAAGGAACAGCTGCCAGCCCACAAGCTAAAACCCCATCAAAGATTGTTGGTCCTGTGGAAACAAAGTCTAAGATATTTTCTAAAATTAAACCCAGGAAACAAGTGAAAGAACCAATGACATCATTGAATATCCAAAATACTCCTAGGTCTATACAGAAGAAGAAAACCCTGGTTGAGGAAACAATTTTAGGATAGTCAACTAGCAAAGCAAATCCAAAGAAGTTGACTAAAAGTCAAAGGATAAAAGAAAAGGGTAAGGCTGTAGTTGCAGAGGAGACAAGAGGAAATTTGAATGACAGGAGACAAGAGGCAATTTGAATGACATACTTCAGGCTATCAACATAGAGGAATCTCCCCTAGTGCAAGCAGAATTCATCAAATTAGATACAGGTGCCAACAAATTGAAAAAATTGAAGACATCTAAAAAGTTAGAATTTGAAGAAGAGGTGGTAGAGTTTATTTTTAAACCTAGAAGACCCTCAACAAGGAAATCTAAGAAGCTAAAACAGTTAGATTTGGTAATAGAGCAAACAGGGGAAGAAAGTGATACTGTTTTTGGAGAAACTACAAATGTATCATCTGCAATGCCTGAAGAAGATAGAAACATGATCTTTAAGGTTAAAAAGGAAAAAAGTAGCTATGAAGAGGTAAAGAATAAAATCAAGCTTGAAAATAATGAAATTGAGAAATTGAAGAAAAGAGAAAGAATATATGATGAAGAGAAGGTCAAGTTTGAAAGGATGAAAGGGCTGTGGGAGCTTGAGAAAAATCCAAATCCTGAACTGATTGACAGTCAAGCTTATTTTTTCATCTGGACCCTACCTGCAATCAAGGAAGCAAAGTTCATCAGGATGGTTAACACAAAACTAAGGGCTAATAACAGAAGGCTTAAGAGGAGAATTGAAGATTTAGAGATACAGTTAAATCAGTTTGGAGATGAGCTACAGCCTAAACAATAAGTTTCGTTTTGAAATAAAATTTAAAAGGTTATATAGTAATGCTCCCATTTTTTAAACTGCTCAAAGTTGGTGGTATTGATTATAAGAATGGATCTACACCTGAAGACTAAGTTTTAAGGGTTTCTAACTTGAAATTTTGAAGAAAAAACTGAGAAAGATGAAGACTCTGCGCTACAAAACTATTGTAGGATGCAGTTTTGTAAATTTTTGTAAATTGCAAGGAAGAAATGGTTCAATTTTGAAACCCTGATGCTGATGGGAGGTGTATATTGAATATCAATGAAGATTAAAAGGGTTTTTGCACATTAAATTGGAGTTTAAAGCATGCTTTTCAAAACAAAGGTCTGCACTATGAAAACACAGACAGTTTCGTAGCGCAACATTATGGCAGCTTCCACATAATTTTTGAAAAAGATGACATATACATAGATGGAAGGTCAAATATCTATGAATAATTTAAGACATTTGGCATGTGTTTGAGTTTAAATTATGCAACAAATGGTTCTAATGGATATTAATGAAGCACTCAACTACTATACAGGAAGCACCATACTATTTTACAGGGACAGATAAGGAGGAGATAAAGAGGGTCTAACAACAAGAAGATACACATGATCATGGTCGAAGACTAGAAGATGTAGCTATCAAGTGTTATTTTAAGTATTTAGATAAGGTTGTTTTGTTGTAATAAATGATGTTTTAGTCCTAATTGCATTAGGAGTCTAAACAGACAGTTCAAATGTCAGTTGTAAATGCAGTTTGTTTTATGGAAAGTATTAGATGTCAAAATTCGAATTCTCCTCAAAGGATTGGAGAGAATCCTAAGATGTAATAAATACTCTATAAAAGGGAGGAAATCAAATAGCATAGGGTTGGAAATTTGCTGAAAAAAGTGTACTATTTGGTATTATCTGCAAACTCTGTTTTTATCTTAATACAGTGGTATCATTTTGTTACTCAAGATTCAGAAAAAGGCTATGGATGATTGATGTTGTTATGTTTCTCCTTTATCTTTTACTTGCAGTAGCATGAGTGTATGTTACTTAGAAATCACTGTGAAGGTGCTCTAACTTCCTTCATATATTCATGGACTGTGTGACCTACTATTTTATTGTTTTACTGATGCATCTAAGCCTTAATATGCCCTGACTTCCATATGAATTTGATATCTATGTTTAGTAAAAACATAAAGTGACCCCATAAGCCCAATGGATGCTTGTCTATTGTAGTACAACCAATCACTAAATTTAATCCATTTACTCATAGAGTTAGCCATCTGACTTTTATTTGAAAATCATAAAAACTTTGAGAGAGCCCTCTAAGGCTGAGAAGGCTAAGTCTCAGTTAAAAGCCTGGTTTGAAATAGTTACTCATGGTCTCCTTGATTAGTAGCCTATCAGGGCCTGATTTTGAGATAACAAAGGCCCTACAGAATTTTTGGGAAAAATGAGGAGGGGGGAACAGTCATGTTTGAGTCTCGCGTGGTGATGCCTTTTATTGAATTCCATATGTGAATTTAACTAACTCAACTCGTGTATGCACGTGGATATACCAAAAGAAACTTGTGTATAATGAGATACCTTTAATGTTAGATAAACTTTCAAAAACAATCTTTAACTCAAATGATCAGTTAAGCAATATTTAGTTAAGCAGTAAATATGTGCAGTAACAACATAATAAATAATCACACATGAACACTAAGATTTAAGGTGGAAACCCAATTTGGGAGAAAACCACCATTTCTGTCATCTCTGTCTTCAATATTTATTATATGGAAAACTGCTTACAATATTTTACTAATGTAGACTCATATTAGTATGCAAGCATCTACCTGTAGAAGGCTTCAACCTTCTCTCATTCTCCAGCTGCTACTGGAAAGGAGCTACAACCCCCTGATATCGTTTACCAGTAACTACTGGAAGGGAGCTTCAACCCCCTAATCAGAACATTGGCTTCTACTGGTAGGAAGCTTATACTTCCTTACTCAAGGCTTCAACCCTAAGAGCCACTGTAGACCACATTTCATCAATTTTCACACTAGATCACACAACTTCAACACAACTCATCATAAAAATCCACAATAATAAACTTCACTCAATACTTCAATCATAACAGTTAGATTATTGTAACCAGAACACAATAATAACTAGATTTCAGAATCAAATTCAACCTTGAACATTCATTATCTCAAAATGCATTCGCTACTTTGCTTTACTGAACCCGCGTGTATACGCACTTTCCTTCACACCAACCTGCATGTAAGTCTATGAATACTGATCTTCCAGAATATGGTCAATCTCAAAACCAGATCTGAGGCTTTCAGTCAGATATCTGTTCAGTATGTAGAACCCTTAATCAGTCAGTCATCATTAAACATATTTACTCACTCATTGATCAGATTTGTACATATTCAACTTAGCAGCATATACAGTATTCAAGCAACCTAGATCTACATGAAGACTTCATTGAGAGATAGCAGAAATATAGTAGCAATAAATAGATAACCCCTGCAATAAGCTTCAGAAAGCCCTGATTTCCATACATGCCTTTTCTGAGACAAAGCCGCATATATACGCACTTTTACCAAGACGAACTAGCGTATAGATCTGTAACTATTCAATTTTGTAGTATGTTTTAGATCTATAGAACCTACCCATATTTCTTCACTCCACTTCAGAAAAAATGCGCCAGGTCTCAGATGTAATCATATCTTCAATAGATTAGATAAGAACATAGTCATTTCAGGTCTAGAGATCTTGATCCATCATTGTATCCAAGGGTGCATCATAGATTTAGATATACCAATAAAACATGGTTCATATCATGCAGATATACTTCAAAGAGAAGTATTCAGTGACATCCCTTACATATGCACACCTTGCACTATGATCTTCTTCTCCTTATATATATTTAGCCTTTACCAATACCATGAGTCAAAACCACACAACTTTTGATGGAATTCTTTGACGGAATCAAAATAGATGACTCAACGCTCAATATTGTTGGCTAATACCATGGTAATGCCCCCTGGTATCATCTTTTTAGAGGGAAAAATGCATACATGACTTGGATCGTTCTTATTTGTGTGTATGCATGACTTGGTCGTTACAAAACCACATATAGAACCTGCAATGTGAATATTAACCAATCTTCTGCTGGAAATTACACATTTCTTTTGATAGACCTTCTACGAACTACTGAGCTTCTCTAGAAGACATATGCTCCATCTTGTACCAGAGAGATGCCATCAAGGACAACAGATTAAGACATAAGAATCATATTTCCAACAATCTCTCCCTTTGGAATTGATGGCAACCATGATGGTGTTTGATCACCACAATAGATATATGCATTAAACATAACCATTATTCAAACACCCAAAATACTCTCCCATTTTGACATCATGGGCAAAGGGCACTATTTTTACCATGCTCCCCCTAAGGTCATGCTGAATCTCCAGACAAATTTTTCAGAATTTATAACTCAACCGAGTATGACCTTTCCTATCACCAAGGACTCATACTTACTTCAATGATCTAACCAAGTGGAATTACGTAAATGACTCAACTACCCATCTAAGTGGGTTTAAAAATTTGAACAAGTCCTTACAGGAATGAATATAACAATTTACATCATGGGTATCGAAATTCCAATTTCATCAAATTACAGAAATGACTGTTCATAATCAGGACCAAAAAACTTAAGGGAGAGATCATAAATCAGAAACCAATCAAAATGCCGACAATGCATCCTTTTCAGCAAGGCAAGTGCTCCCCCTAAGCTTGTGCATCCTGAACACCTTCAAAAACCAATTCATCAAAGCATCTTCATAAAGGAGATAAATATCAAAGAATGATACTTAAAGATGAATACTGGAACACCAACAGAGATTACCCAACAACACCACAACTATTCTAAAATCTGGCCCAGATAATTTCTATTAGCAAAACCCATATGCGGTTTTATGCACAGAACTCGTGTATATACGTGATTCTCCTTTATGAAACCAGAGTATTGAATTTAAACTTCTAAAATTAAGCAGATTTGATCAAAGAGGCAGAGACAAATCCCAACTTCTGTTTGAGATATTCGAATGCTTCCCTGGGAAGAGGTTTAGTAAATATATCAGCAACTTGTTCTTTGGAGGGAACATACTCCAATTGAACCTTTTTTTCAAGCACTTGTTCACGTAGGAAATGATACTTCATAGGAATGTTCTTGGTCTTGGAATGCATAACAAGATTCTTTGAGATACTAATGGCACTTGTATTATCACATAAAATGGAGATGGGAGGTGAAAATTGAGTCTGCATCATCCAAAGAAGTTGTGTGCAACATGATGCGGAAGCCACATATTCTGCTTCTGCTATAGATAGGGCAATAGAGCTTTGTTTCTTGCTGAATCAGGATACTAATCGGGGCACCATATAAAATGCACCACAACTAGTGCTTTTTTGATCATCAACATTTCCAGCCCAATCCGCATCTTTGTAAGCAAAAAGAGTGAGATCAACATTATTTGGATACCATAGACCAAAGTCTTGAGTCCCTTGTAGATATTTGAATATTATTTTTACAACCTAAAGGTGAGACTCTTTTGGATTAGCTTGGAATCGTCCAACAATCCCAACTACATGCATAATGTCTGGTCTTGTCCCGGTTAGATAAAGCAGACTTCCAATAATGGATCTATATTCTGGTTGATTCACTGTGGGAGAATCATCATGAGAACTGAATTTACATCCAGTTACCATTAGAGTAATCACAGGTTTGCAGTATTCCATCCCATACTTCTTCAAAATTTTCTTAAGATATTTTTCTTGTGATAAAAATATGCCATCTGTTGCTTGTTGCACTTTTAAGCCAAGAAAAAATGTTAATTCCCCATGTAAATACATTTCAAATTCTTGTTGCATAACAGAAGCAAATTTCTGACTCATGGACTCTTCATTACTTCCAAAAATGATGTCATCAACATATACAACTACAATAAATAGTTTATCATTCTCAATTTTTGTGTATAAGTTACTATCAGCCGTGATCCCTTTGTAAAACCTTGTTGATGAAGATATTTTTCAAGACAATATTACCATGCTCGAGGAGCTTGTTTGAGACCATATAAATCATTTTTAAGTTTTCAAACAAGTTTTTCATCATTTCCTAGAATGAATCCTTCTGGTTGTTCTATATAAACTTCTTCTTCTAGATCACCATTGAGGAAAGCAGATATAACATCCATTTGATAAACTTTGAATTGCTCAAAACTTGAAAAATCAAGAAAAATTCTTATGGATTCAAGTCTAGCTACAAGAGAAAATGTTTCTTAAAAGTATATACCTTCTTGTTGAGCATACCCTTTACAAAAATGTCTAGCTTTGTTTCTAATAACATCTCCATTTTCATTTAACTTTTTTTTGAATATCCATTTTGTTCCAATAACATTTTTATCATGAGGTCTTGGAACCAATTCCCAAGTATGATTCTTTTCAATCTGATCAAGTTCTTCATTCATGGCTTGAATATAACATTCATCTTTACTAGCTTGATTTACATTTTGTGGTTCAATAGTGGATAAGAATTCCAGATAGCTAAGAGATCCTACAAGAGTTCTTCTTGTTTGGACACCTAATCCCTTTTCTCTCAAAATTTGAGATTCTGGATGATTCTTTTGAACATACCTGGATGGAGCCTTTTAAGATAGATCTCCTTCTGATGCTTCATTGGGTTCACCTTCTATATTGTTGCTATTTGATGAGGGAAAATATACATCATCATCATCTTCATTTGTTGTTTTCATTTCCCTTTTAGGAGCTGAGAGAGACTCATCAATTACAACATCAATACATTCAACATTTTTCCGAAGTATTTTATTGTAACATTTATATGCTTTACTTCTAGAAGAGTAACCAAGAAATATTCCTTCATCTGCTCTAGGTTCAAACTTACCAATTTTTTCATCATTGTTCTTGATAAAACATTTTCTTCCGAAAAATATAACATGCTTTACGGTGGGAAGATTTCCATACCAGAGTTCATAAGGAGTTTTATCACTGTTCACATGAACATGAGCCTTGTTCAGAATATTTACTGCAGTATGTGCTGCTTCTCCCAAAAAGGTATCGGGAGTTCAAGATTCATCAAGCATAGCCCGATCCATTTGTTGAACTATTCTATTCATCCTTTCTGCCACGCCATTTTGTTGTGGGGTTCCAGCTACAAAAAAAGTCTTTTTATGCCATGATGTTCACATAAATCAAAGAATTCATCTTATATATATTATCCTCCTTGGTCAGATCTAAGACATTTGATTTTTAGATCTAATTCATTTTCAACCAAATATTTTAATATCCTAAATTTTTCAAATGCTTCATCTCTATGTTTCAGTAAACCGATCCAACACATTCTAGAGAAGTCATTAATAAATAAAATATAGTATTGTTCTCCAAGGGGTGAATTTTTCGGACCACATAGATTAATATGTATAAGTTCAAGAGGATTACTTGTTGATCCTTCTTTAGCATTGAATTGCACCTTGGTTTTCTTACCAAATTGGCATGATTTTCATATGGTACTTTCAGGTAGAGTGATGCTCGGAAGATCATGAACAACTTTGAGTCTGTTGGATTTTATTATTTGAGAGAAGCTCAAATGTCCCAACCTTCTGTGCCATAACCAATTTTCTGAAGATTTACCCAAGTATCATTGTTCTTGGCCACCTTTCAATACATACAGATTGCTTGGTGTTATAGGTCCTTTTATTACGATTTTTCCTGTGTCAAGTTCCCTTACGACACATTATTTTGAACTAAAGAAAACTTCATTTCCTTGATCACACATTTGAATCACACTTAATAGGTTATGCTTTAATCCACCCACATACATATCATTTTTATCTTTCACATTTTCTTTTAGAAAAACATAACCGTTTCCTTTAATGACAGCATGAGAATCATTTCCAAAAGTAACATTCTTTTCTTTCTCTAGAGAATTGTATGAAAGGAGTTTATTTTTATCACCTGTCATGTGTTTTGAGCATCTGATATCAATGCACCATTTATTTTCTTCCCCTTATGCAAATAAATCTATGCCACAACTCTCAGCCTGTAAGTCCTTCTTTCTCCATACCTTGGAATTTGAAGGTATATGCTCTTTTGGTTGAATTTTTCTCCCGCATTAAGAGTCTTCATGACCAAAGTTATTGCAATAAGCACATGCAATTTCATTTTGAAGAGGATAAAAGTTGTTATAATTATTCTTCTTTATTCCAGTCTCATTTCTTTTCTTTCTTGCTTCTCTGGTCATGATGGTTTTGTTTGCAACACATTAAGCAACTTTATGACCAAAATTATGACATGAGAAACATTGTCCATTTAAGAAGAAATGTATGCGATCATGGAACCTTGTATTTATGTTTACCTGCTGATTGATATTTTTGTTATTGTTCTTCCTTGTATTAAAGTGTTCATGCTTTACCTGTGTAGTTTCTTTGTTATTTTGCTGAGTGACAGAATGTTGCAGGCTGGCTTTAGCTACATTTAGATAGCTTGGTGTTGAAGAATGGGATGATTCTCCAATATATCCAAGACCTGTCTTTATAGAGAAGAGTGTTGTACCTTGATAAT
Source organism: Pinus albicaulis (assembly GCA_034641835.2). Classification (NCBI taxonomy): domain Eukaryota; kingdom Viridiplantae; phylum Streptophyta; class Pinopsida; order Pinales; family Pinaceae; genus Pinus; species Pinus albicaulis. Next base: position 69,439,907 of record CM076571.1, on the reverse strand, counting down.
TTCATCTAAGGTTTCATATCCTTTAGCAAATCTAAGATTTAAAGTTTTCATTTCCTCAATTTCCTTTCTTAGACTTACTATTTCACATTCTAATTTCTCATTGTGCTTCTCCTTTTCTATAAGTTGATTCTTTAGAGTATCTATGGAAAAAAAAAATTCTTCCAAAAATATTTTGAGATGATTTATTTCTTCACGAAAATCATTTTCTTCTAATGCATCCATAAAATTATCTTTAGCCTCACTAGAGTCTTTTTCAAAAGAAATGAGTAGTCTAATATCTTGATCAGATTATCCTTCTTCACTATTTGATAGACCATCACTATATTCATGAGTATAATAGATTTTTCTATTGATAAACCATTTCTTATTTCCTTTAGCCACTTCCTTTCCCTTTTCATGACTATCTTTATGGGGACATTTAGCTGCATAATGACCAAATCTTCCACAAGAAAAACATTTAAAAGGAAGCTTACCTTTGAACCTTCTAGTGCCAAGTTGTAGCTTCTTTAAAAAATTTATCTCATCTTCTTCTGAACATACCTTGATCCTTCTTGTTCTTCTACCTCCTTTCCTTTTGCAGCAGCTCTGAAGACAACTTCTTTAACTTCAGATGGACCTCCTTTTCTCATTTCACAAGCAGTCAGAATCCCATGAAGTTGAACAACCATAAGAGTTTGTAGGTCCCGCTTCTCTTCAATAGTAGACACTTTTGACTCAAATTTAGGAGTTAGAGATCTTAAAAAAATTTCTAACAGAGTAGTGTCAGTTATGGTTTCACCCAGATTTCTCATATGATTTACAATATCATCTAGATGTAAAAAGAAACTTGCAATGCTTTCCTCATTATACATTCCGAGTTTTTCATATTGAATTCTAAGAGTTTGGAGTTTAGCACTTTTTACCTTGGCATCACCTTCATAGCTTAGAATGATTTTGTCCCATATCTCCTTTGTTGTATTCAACTGCATGACTTTGAAAAATTCTGATTCAGTCAAACTTCCCAATAATGCATTGTTACACAACATTTTGTCACCATCCTTGAAATCTCCATCCCGCACATTGGAGGACCATTTCTATGACTTATATGTAGTGTCATGCCTTGCAAAAAGTGTCATTGCATCTCTTGCCATGAGAAAAAAAATTATTTGTTGACTATTCCTAGAACAGATGGTCAAAAACATATGATTTTGGGTTGGAGCTGGTAGGTAGTTATGGCATTGCGTCGATAAAGGAAATTAACACTGGGCCTCATGACCATTTGTGCTATGTCTCAGTGGACTACCCAAGCTGAGCTGTTTTTGGAAAGTTTTTTATATATAGGAGTGAAGTTTCCATTGCTAACCACTTCTTGAGCGAGTCAACATGGGTGGTTCAACTGAATAACATCGAGCACCTTCCTTTGGCTTCTTGTTCCCTACTTTTGGGCAAACCTCCCAAAGGATAAGGCCTCCCTTCCACCATTTTAGGGGTCCCAACCTCCTCCTCTCCTTCTATAAATACATCTTTCTCACATAGATGCAGCTAGATGAATGGTTTGGATAGTTGAACATTTGGAGAAACTTGAAATAGTCTGATATAGCTGGTGTGAGATAGAGCAAAGAGAGAGAGATCCCTGTTGAGAGAGAGCTTAGGCTTATTTCCTCGCCACGTCTAAATTCCCCGATGAATGCTCGAGACACGTTTTGAATGTACCCGTTGAAGGAGGCTGCGATGTCAAGGCTCATTTGGTTGTAATCTCTTTCTTTCTCTTAATATATACATGATTGATGTTTTCGTTCCCATCTTGTGTTGACGTGATTGATCTTACGCAATACGTTTAATTCTCCTTGACCAGTTAGATAGTTATGAATGAAAAAATTGTTTCATATGCTGCTTTCATTCTATGATATTTGTGCAGGTGCCTGAGTACCTTAGTTGAAGGACTGTGACGTATCGGGATGAAGACCAGGAGACCACCGCCACAACTACGACAACTGTGTTGGGTCAAAGGTAGGGAAATCTATCCTGACTTAGCTTCATTCATTAACTAGGAATCGATGCATTAGCATGTCCTCTTGCTGCTAGACCCACCCTAGGGCTAGAGGGATCTCCTTTGTCTGTGGAGGGGATTTACCTACATAGAAAGTTGGAGACTCCACTGGGTATCATGGTGTGTTTATCGTCTCATTGTTTGTTGAGTGTTTGGCTTCTCGAGTCGACTTTGGTCGTTTAATATTTTTTATTCTTTGCTTGACTTGCCTGACTATTTTAAACGATCCCGTTCAGTTCCAGAGTGTCAAGTTTGACCTCTTCTCAGTGGTTTTATCCTTTTCCCTTGGTTTTCTAGCTTGGTTTGGTTTTTCCTTGAAGATTTGTGTCGATTGGCGCATGTTTCTTTTGTCATAGGTGCCCCCACCCCTGTTAGGCGTGGATTACAGCCTAACAGTTGCACTGAATCCTGTAGGATTTGATTTAACCTCTTTTCTGAGTTTTTTTTAGTAGTTCTTGGCATTGGATTGGTTTTTTACCTTGCAAATGGTCTATTGGGATTGTTTTGAATCTGTAGTCTCGGTCTTCTCAGCTGTTTGTCTATCATCTTATCAGTGGATTTTGTAGCCCTAGGGTTTTTATGTGTCTTGTGTTGTTTGTTTGGCCCTCTCCTCACTGAGCCTTCTGAGTTAAGTTCGAGCCACTTTGATTTTTTGTCATTTCAATTTGCTGACTGATTTTGTTAGCCTTTCTCTCGATTCTTTGTATATTTGGTTCGTTGAATGATCACTTTTTTTTTTCGTTTGAATCTCCATTTTGTCACTTAGAGCATAGATTACATTGCTCGTTGGATCGTTTTGAAAGCCGTTCGTTTGCTTGGAAGCATGCATCCTTGTTTTGAGTGTGTTTTATGTTTGTATTTCATTTGATTTATTCATTTTAGATCTTTACACTCGTAGTGCTCAATACTAGTACTTGTTTTGATTTTTAGTGTAACAGTGCATTGTGTGCTTCATTCATCTAAAAAATAAAAAATTGCATTCTTTTGCTTGAATTGAAAACGAAAAATTTCTTTTTCATAACTAGCTCTTAGCGAACTAGGAAAGATTTTTCATTTTCTTGTTTGGTTGTATTAGATGCATTAGCGAAATCCTTCTTATGTTTGCATTGATTTCTACTTTGTCATAGATTATTATTCTTCTCTTAGCTAGCATTCATTGAATGGAAATGATGTTCTTTTTCATGTAGTATGCATTTAGGAAGTATTGAAACATAACACACATATTTTAGAGGTCTAGGCTAGTGACGTGTTTCAGCGTCATTAAACCTAGTAGCTGTCGTTCGCCACTGGGCATTAGAAAGCACTAGTATGGACTTGTGCTCCCCGTACCGTCGTGTATATAAAGGGAGACCCTCATAGGTTGAAATCCTTTATCCATAGGAAGCTAAGTCTTCTGCTCTGTAACCGTGATACACTGAACACAACATTTGGGGAGACTACCTGCATGTACGTCGAGTCCTTGGTCATTTCTATTTCATTTGATCACGGAAACTTGGTACACCCCCTTGCTTAGATTGCCTGAGTAGTCATTTTGGTCTTTTTTTGTCTCTCTAAAAGTGAAAATATCATCGTGCACTTGTACGTTCATGCATGTTTCAACTTGAAAGTGATAGAGTCACTTTTTGTCTATTTCTCGACTCTTAAAATATGAAACAACAGAGTTTTGTTTCAGTGTCTTAAAAAATTAACTTCCCGCGAAATATTCTTAGTTAAAGTTATCTTCCTTAGTCTTTTTGTTTTAGGGTTGTTTCATGGTGAAATTTTCAGAGTTTACCAACCAAAGAATTCCCTTCCAAAGGAATCCTAGTCCTTTTCCTGCTTTTGGGAATGTTAGCGCTCCTTACATGGAAACACTGTCCCTTCCTGGGATAACGATTGGTTTTCCTATATGGTTGTTGTTGGTACTATTTTATTGCTATTATTTTCTTCTAAAAATCCATCATTTATCTACCATTTTCTTCCATAAACCCCTCATAGTCCATTGAAATTGATTAATGTAGCATTATAATTGTTATTTTGCATTAAATTTAATTTATGGATTTTTTTATGTTAAAAATTAAAATTTTCAACAAAATTACGGGATGTCATGACTTCCTGTAATCGGTTTATGTTGTGACATGTGGCAAAGTAGGAAAATCGAAACAGAAGACAAGGACGTGATCTAGGATGTACATACATGGTGGAAAATCTATGGTGGCATCGAATTTGGAGCTCCTGAGTTTATGGTCAACACTGGTCAAATCCAGCCTATCCAGTAGAAAAATCAGAAGTCATAATGAATGTACTTGATATCTTGCTTAAGATTAGGAACTCTAAACTGATTCGAATTGTTTTGGGATCAGTTAGGATTAGGGAGGAACGAAAATAGCCTTTCTGGTTGTAAATTTTAATAAATAGGAGGATGAAAGCATGTAATGGGATGGATTGATTATCATTGAAGAAGAGGAATGCTAGTGAAGAACAGACTTAAGACTGTAAGCGTGTTTCCAGAACTCTATTTTTGATGTAATTCATTCTCAGTACTTAATAAAGACAGACTTTCATCAATCATGGTGTTTATGAGTTAACGTTCTTATCACTTGAATTTTTTTTAAAGTGTGCCTTCAAAACGTGGAAGGGCCCCTACGTGAGGATTGGTACACTTTCTTTTCTGTTTCATACAATTTAGTATTCAGATCTGAATAGCATTTTATTTCATTTCATTGTTTGTGAGTTTATCAATTCGATTAGAAGTTTGTGTGATTGTTATTTTATGATTCATAGTAGTAGCTTGAAAGTTCAATTGCAAAATTATTGAATAAGTCCTTGTAAAAGGTTTAATTGAGCATTGAATTTCAAAACATTCCTATGAACTCTGTTTTCATGAATTTAGTTTTTAGTATGTTTAGTGTGTTATTTTGAAAGAGTTTTTGTGAATTATATCTTTGTAAGAGGACTGAAAACTCATACTAATAACACTCTATTTTTGGATCAGTAGATTAAATTAGATAACAAAAGCATTTAAAAGTGTGAAAGGAACTACATTTCAAGCTCTTGTAAGAGAGTGTTAGAGCCTGTCACAGTAAGCATTTCTTTAGACAAATAGAATAGATTCTTTTAGGTATCTAAATATTAGATGTGCCTCTAAGATTACCTACCTTGGTCGACATTAAATTGAGTCTAATCTAGAATCCTATATTGGTCTTTACATTTTGGCGCCATTGCCAGGGAGGCGCAACTAGAGGATTTCTAAAAAAAAACAAAAAAACAAAAAAAAACAGAAACAAACAAAAACATAGATTTAATTTTAATTCATCATTTTAGAAGTAATTTTTACTTATGTCTAGACCTAGAGATGATAAAGGCAGATTCATAAAAACCCCCCATCCAAGAACTAACCCACCACTAGGAGCAGACCCTTTAGAAAGAATTGAACACACAACTCCAGCTGGGAAAGTCACTATACAAGAATTAGAGGATAAACAAAAATCAGGGCAAAGACTTACACTCATAGAGAGAAAAATTTTATTGGCATATGAAACAAAGAAGAAACATCTCCCTGAATCCTCTATAGAAAGAGAAAGCAGCAAAACAACTCAACAATTTCTCCTTGAACCTACTGATTTAAAAAAAATTCAATTAGGAGAAAAACCAGCAGAACAAATTTTCTTTGAAACAAGTGACACTGAACAAGAACTTAAATCAATAGAGGAACCTATCAAAATGGCTGAGGAAGGAGGAGGATCAACAAGAGGACCCACTCTGAACAACTTAGATAATATGAGAGACAGCATGAGGAAAGGAGAAGACAAAGAGAGGTTGAAATGAAACAAAAGCAAGATCAAGATCAAAGAGAAGAGGAAGAGTCAACCTTTAAATTTCCCATTCAAGAACCAGGAGAAAATAATTATGAGGAAATAAAAATGAAAAACATACCCCCATCTGTGCTACCAAAATTTTATGGCATGTCTTTAGAAGATCCAGATTCATTCTTGTTTGAATTTGACATAGTATGCCGAACATATGGTTACACAGATGATGCCCATAGGCTTAGACTCTTCCCAGCAACATTAAAGGCATCATCATTAAGATGGTTCATGGGACTTGGTGAACATGCAATAACTGATTGGGATGGCATGAGAAAAATATTCTTATAGAAATATAAACCTTATTGTAGATCAAAATATTCTAAAGATGATATTTTTAGGATGAATCAACAAGAGGATGAAATTTTAGAAGAGTATTTGGAACGATTTGTTTACAATTTACAAAAATCAAAACATAGAACCATGTCTCTTGATCTGATCTGAATAATATTTTTGAAGGGAATTCGAGAGGAATACTTAGATGATCTTAATTTGATGGGAAAAGGTGATATTTACACCTTACCTTTCGATGAAATTGCTGACTTATGTGAAAAGTATTCCAGGAGCAAAGCTAGAAATGGAAAAAGAGCTATATCATCCAAAGCCACAAAATCTGCTTCAGCTAGTGTCACAAGGGCTGAAATAGGAAACTTATTAGAAGAATTCAAAACAGACCTATTAAGCACCTTAGGAAATCAAATTGACACTCTGAAAGCAAAGAAAAGACAAGAAGAAGAAGATCAATTAATGGCTATCTTTTGTCCAAAATGCCGGAAGAAACATGCTTTGAAAGATTGTCCTTTAGAAAACATTCAAGTGTGTGCCTTTTGTACTGAAAATCATGATATATTTCATTGTTCTAAAATCAATATTTTGTAGACTTGTAACTTGGAAGCCAATGCAGATATGGAGAATGTGTATTTCATGGGCGCCAAGAGACCATGGCAACCGAGACCTTCACCTCCAGGTATGTTTCCAAACCAAAATTTTCAATTTTCTGCACAAGATCATATGTATGTTCAGAATTCTTGGAATGTACCCATGCCATGGCAACACCAAAATTACCCACAACAACAATGGAAACCATTTCAGCAATACTCTTCATATCCTTAACCATACCAACAATATTCTCAGCCATACCAACAATATCCTCACCCATATCAGCAGCATCCTCAAACATATCAACAATACCCTCAGCAGCAAGTTGTCCATCAACCCAAAAACACTCAACAAACATTACCTGCTCCTCCACCAATAAATCCACCTCAATTACAACTTCCATCTAACCAACCTCCTAGACCCACTCAGATTCCTGCTCAACCTGTACCAAATCCAAATAATAGAGCAGATAGACCAGCTTACAGTGTAGATGAGGGACCATCATATCCCACATTACCTTTACAAAATATTGAGTTAAGGTCTGGTAAGGTACTGCAAAATGAACTTCCAATAGCTGAAAAACAAGAAGAAAACAAAGACAATGAAAATGAAACTCCAACTCAAAAGAAACAAAATGATGACATCAAAAATAAACAAATGCAACCATTGCATCCACCACCTTGTCCAGAAATATTGATCCAAGCGAAACTTCCCAGGACCTTACCACAATTTGATGTTTTAGACGAGCTGAAGAATGTCTATATAAAAATTCCACTACTTCAAGCCATAAAAGACATTCCAATTTATACTAAAGCAATCAAAGACCTATGCCTTAGGAATCCTACAAGAAAAAGACTTGATCCACAAACCATTCATGTTATTGGACATCTAGTTGGCCTTATGAAAAACACCATTTCAATGGAAAAGTATGTTGATCCTGGTATTCCCAGAGTCACTACAATCATTAACAACATACCTATTCCAAATACTTTAATTGACCTTGGGGTAGCAATAAATGTGATGACTCTTGAAACAATGAAAACACTCCAGCTCACAAACTTGCAATACACACCAATTGTTCTAGAACTAGCTGATAGGTCTAAAGTGATTCCTGAAGGGATTTTGGAAGACATAATTGTTTCACTGGACTCTTGGGAGTATCTAGTGGACTTTTTAGTTTTGCAGCCAAAATCTAATTTAGGAGGACACCCTATCATCCTTGGTAGACCATGGTTAGCAACTTCTGATGCATTCATAGGGTGTAGATCAGGTAATATGATCATTTCACGAGGAATTGAAAGGAAACAGATCACTCTGTACCCATAAGCACAATCACCAGCAATAGCAAATAACTTATGGCTTGATGATAAATACAATGATAAGGAATAAATTCAATCTGTTTTTAGCATCAATCAGATCTATGATTTTCACGAACATAATAATGATGATTTGATAGAATTGTTCCTTTCTCAACTTGATATGTCTGAAGAATTAAGAAATGAACAATACCATGCTGCAGATGAACTTTTAGCACAGAGTTTTCAAGAGATGTGTACCATTCATTCTTTGCAAACATCATTTGAAAAAAAATTTCCCATTCAATCTATCACAAAGACTCAGAGCAAGACAATAAAGATTAGTCCAGAAAAAACATTGAATATTAGCACTCACCTAGACTTATCTCAGGAAGAAAAATTGATTCAACTATTGAGGAAATATCAGAAAGCATTTTCTTGGGACTACACCGATATGCACGGAATCCACCCTGAAACATGCACTCACCATATTTACACAGATAGTAATATAAAACCAGTGAGGCAACCACAGAGAAGAATGAATCCCATTCTTCAGGATATTGTTAGAGATGAATTACAAAAACTATTGAAAGTCAATTTTATTTATCCTATCTCTGACAGTCAGTGGGTATCACCATTGGTAGTAGTGCCCAAGAAAAATGGTAAGTGGAGGATTTGTGTTGATTACAGACAATTGAACAAAGCAACCCTCAAAGATTATTTTCCACTACCATTTATCGACCAAGTGCTAGACACATTAGCTGGGAAATCATCATTCTCTTTTCTTGATGGTTTCAGTGGCTATAACCAGATCAGGATAGCCTTAGAGGACTAGGACAAAACCACTTTTACTTGTCCCTGGGGCACTTATGCCTATAATGTTTTTCCATTCGGACTTTGTAATGCTCCAGCTACATTTCAGAGAGCTGTATTAGCGATTTTTGCTGATTTAGTTCATGAGTGTGTTGAAGTTTATAGGGATGATTTTTCAGTGTATGGTAATTCATTTGAGCATTCATTAGAAAATCTTGAGAAAGTTTTGAAGAGATGTATTGAAGCTAATCTGTCCCTGAGCAATGAAAAGTGTTTTATGATGCTGAACAAAGGGGTAGTATTGGGTCACTATATTTCTTCTCAAGGCATTAAAGTTGATTCATCAAAAATCCAAATCATTGTCAATTTTCCAATTCCGAAGACTCAAAAAGAGGTAAGAAGTTTTCTTGGGTATGCAAGCTATTATAGAAGGTTTATTGAACATTTTAGTAAGATAGCTTTACCTCTGTTTAAACTTCTAGCAAAAGATACACCTTTCAATTGGAATGAAGATTGTCAGAAAGCTTTTGAAACACTCAAAGAAAAATTATCAACCACACCAGTCTTAAAAGGACCTAACTGGACCCTACCTTTTCACATCTTTGCAGATGCATCTGATACTGCAGTAGGTGCTTCATTAGGCCAAAAAGAAGAGTCTTTCAATTATGCTATCTATTTTATCAGTAAAAAGCTAACACCTGCAGAATTAAACTACACAGTCACTGAAAAAGAAATGCTTGCAATCATACACGCTGTGAATAAATTCCGACATTATATAACTGGTTATGAGGTTTTTGTACATACTGACCACTCTGCCATTAAATATCTAATGAAAAAACCAATCACTAATGGCAGAGTTACCAGATGGTTTTTATTACTACAGGAATTTAATATTACAGTGTTGGATAGACCAGGTAAGGAGAATCAGGTGGCAGATTTTCTTTCTAGACTCCAGAATTTAGGTGGGTTGTTCCGGTTGAAGATTATTTTCCAGATGAAAATTTATTTTCAATTTCAGTAGTAGATCCATGGTATGCTGATTTAGCTAATTATTTGTCCACAGGAAAGACACCTCCATATTTTACTACAAAGGAGAAGAAGAGGCTCATCAAACAAAGTGCTAGATATTCATGGATTAATGGAGATTTATTTTACATCGGTTATGATATGATTATTATAAGATGTGTAAGAAATGATGAAATAATTGATATTTTAAAATCTTGTCATGACGAACCGTGTGGTGGGCATTTTGCAGCAAAGAAGACAACATTCAAGATTCTCAGCCTTGGCTACTATTGGCCATCTATTTTTAAGGATTCCAAGAAGTACGTGAAGATTTGTGACAGTTGTCGAAGAATGGGTAGGCCAACAGCTTCGGATGAAATGCCACTTCAGCCCCAAGTACATTTAGAGCCATTTGAAAAATGGGCTCTAGATTTTGTAGGACCCATCAATCCACCTTCAAAGGGAAAAAAGTACATCCTAGTATGTACTAACTATGTGACAAAATGGGCTGAAGCAAAAGCACTCGTCCAAGCAACGGAGCAAACAGTGGTAAACTTCCTCTTTGAAGAAATTTTTGTAAGGTATGGAGTACCAAGGGAGATAGTGACAGATCAAGTTACTCAGTTCACTTCAAGGTTGGTACAAGACATCACAGAAAAATCACACCTTACCATCCACAGGCAAATGGCCAAGTGGAATCAAAAAATAAAACTTTGGAAGGAATTATCACTAAAAGAGTAGCAATGAACAGAAAGAATTGGGAGGAAAAGCTCAAAGATGCACTCTGGGCTTAAAGAATTACGTGGAAAGACACTACAGGATTTACACCATATCAGCTGGTGTATGGAAAAGAGGTAATGCTTCCTATCGAATTTCAAATACATACTTATAAAATGGCTGCAGATTTAGGAATTGATCTCAATGAAGCACAAAAGGAGAGAATTATGCAATTGAACCAGTTAGATGAGATGAGGCAGCAAGCAGAGGAGAGAACAATCCTAATCCAGAAACAAAGGAAGCAGTGGCATGATGCACACATTAAAAAGAAGCAGTTCAAAGAAGGAGACTGGGCTTTACTCTTTGACTCTAAATTCAGAGATCATAAAGCCAAATTTACAACACACTGGATGGGCCCATATGAAATAGTTCAGGTATATGAAAATGGTTCAGTTAAACTTACTACAATTGATGGAGAAGGCAACACTTTTATTGTCAATGGACACAGGCTGAAACTTTATCATAAGCCCATCAGCAAGATTTTATTGAAACTGTATCTCAGAAAAAGGAGGTTGAGATATCACAGCCTTCAGCTGTGATATCTCTACCTTAGTCATTTCAATTTCTTTTGAAAAAAAAAAAAAACATAATAATAATAAATAAATAAATAAATAAATAAAAAAATATAATGGTTTAGATGTGAAAACCAGACTCTGGCACACTCTAAACCCGAATTCTTACTGGAAAACCAATCATTTGGCTGGTAAGAATTCCTTGTTCTACTTGTTTACTGTTTTTCATCAATTCAATAATGACTTGAGGACAAGTCAAAGACTTAGTGGGGGAGAAGAAACAGTGGTTTTTCCTATCTTATCTACTCAATTGCAATTTTTCAAGGAATTTTTGTTTCAGTCATTCAATCAAAAAGTTGTTTTAATCAGTGAAGGGACCTGTTTGAGAAATAAAATAGTCAGTGGGACCTGTTTTAACATAATTATGTAGAGGGACCTGTTGAAAAGGCTATGTCAATATGACCAAACTTACCAAAATCAGAGGGTCCTGTTTGAAGACTGCAACAAAGACAACAAGGTTTCAAAGGTTGTTCATCAAAATTCTAATCAAGGCTACATCAACACCAAAGATAAATTTCTGAACCAAGGCTACATCAACATCAAGGATAAAAGAAGTTGTTCTTCAGATTTTAAGGGACCTGTACAAGCAGATCAACCACACCTGTACAAGCAGATCAACCACACCTGTATAAGAAGAATTTTGTCAGCACAACAAGTGTAATGTATTGAAATTTTTATTTTTAACATTCAAAATTCTTAAATTATTTTAGTGTTAAAAATGATAATTATTATTGCTTGTTATCAATTTCAAAAAGCCTTTCTTATAATCCTTATACCCATAACCTTTGTAATATTCCCTATATACTCACCTCACTATCACTCTGCCTATTTTTATATGATCATTTCCATTTCCCTATCGCACATAATATCATTATAAACCTTAGCCTATTTTTATTTTCCCACTACGCTCTTCAAACCTTTTCATAAAACTTTCATCATTTTTGAATCTGACCTCTACCAACAAGTACTAACAAGTGATGGCCTTAATAGATACTCAATGTAAAAGTCCGTTCAATGGAAATATATTTGTTAAAGCACCTGTCCTCAAATGATTTCATTCATTTCGACTGCTGGAGTTACAAAAACAATCTTCTGACCGAGATCTACTTATGAAATGTATCCGTTATGATTTCATCACTAGCACGATTTGCATATTGTGCCATCATGATTATGCTTCTGCAAACCAATATTTCTCCTCTGTATTCATGATTTGAACGCACCTTCCGACTTTGCAAGAAAACTCACGGCCCCTGATAGTAAGACTCTGTTCTCTGCGTTACCATTATAGTAATTGGATCTTATGACATCAAGCAAAATGAAGGTCGGCTGTTGAGTTTTTATTTTTTATAAAATTATGAAGGTCGGCTCTGAGTTTATAAAGTTAGTTAAGAAGTTAATGTTCAGACTCTGAGTTTCTGAAAGAGGGCCGAGATAGTAGATGCAAAAAAGGGAGAAAATATAGCAGACATGCTTATCTAGAGTTTTTTTTTTTTTTTTTTCTACTTCCGCCCATAATTTGAGGAAACAGCTCAGGAAATTGAAGAAGTAAGCACAGAGAATCGAGGATGTCAGCCAGGTCAGCTCAGTGGAACGCAGGAAAAGAGGTAACAAGTTGAAAACCTTTATTGAATTTTTGAGCATAAAGAGGGGTTAGAATAGAGATTTTAAAATGACAAATAGAGCAGAGCCAGAAAAATTTGATAGTTCAAAATATCATGAAGACTGTGTTAATATTTTGAGGGAGAAACACTGGTTGTATTTTCTAGAAAAATTTAATGGAAACAATGAGGAAGTCACGAAACAATTTGCATTTACATGTAATGGAGAGAAAGCCTTGATAGGAAATTTCTCCTTTAGAATTTCAGAGGATACAATAGCACAGACATTAGAAATCAATCCAGAAGGGGAAAAGTATTTCAAAACCAAGAAATTTAGAGAAAAATCATGGACTCAGTTTATGTCTAGGTCAAGGGTTTCTTCTGTCAATTGGAAAAAAAGGTGTTCCCAGAAGTTGGTCAATTCACCCATGGGATGAGATGGTATACATTCTTCAAAAATTTGTTACATGTGAAGGACGTTACAGCATAGTATACCTATATCACATAAAAATTTTGTTGCACTTAAAAGGTCAATGCACTATCAGTCTGCCCTATTTTCTCTTACAAAGTTTGACTAAAATGTCGAAGACTATTTAGAAACAAAAAGGTAATGAAGATAGGAGCTTGTATCATTTTGGTTTGATCAAAATTCTAATTGAATTTGAGTTGCAGAAGAGAGGGAAAACATGGGAAGAATTTTTAATTGACAATCAAATCAAAATTAGAGAAGATGAACAGGAAAAGCAAGGAAGCACAGAGTTTATGATTGATATTGATGAGGAAACCCCTGAGCTTAAGTCAAGCAATGTTCCTCAACCTAGCAGTAGTGTGAGGACAAGAAGAATGAAGCAAGAAGATGCAAAAGAGAAAATCTTCACTACTTATAGGAGAAGATCAAGGAGAATAAAAAGGAATCAAACACAGGATGATCAACCAGAGAAAAATGCAAATACACCAATGGAAATTGAAAGCAGTGTTAATTCACAGCCAGAACAAGAAGCAGAGATGGAAACTGAAAGTAACAAAGGAGAAATGAAAGAGCCAGTACCTACAAATAAGAAACAGAGAAAGTTAGAGAAACATATTGAAGAACTAAAAGAGGAATTGATGGAAGAAAATATGTTAGAGAAGGTCATAAAGAAAGAAAATGAAATGTTGAGAGCTCAGAGCAAGAAGATTCAATAGAAAAATGAGAAATTTAAGAAGAAGGTCAAAGAACTTAAGACTGATCAAATTGAAATATGCAAATGGGCAACAAAATGGTACACTCAGAAAAATATTCTCAAAGAAAAATATAAGAACATGAAACATGAATTCCAGGTTCAGAAGAATGTAGATGTATTGTTACAAGCAGCAGAGGCACAAGCAGGAACATAATATAAAGGGAGCACATAAGGATTAGCATGAGGACATGCTAAATCATTGAGTTTGGGGGAGATGTTGGTACTATTTTATTGCTATTCTTTTCTTCTAAAAATCCATCATTTATCTACCATTTTCTTCCATAAACCCCTCATAGTCCATTGAAATTGATTAATGTAGCATTATAATTGTTATTTTGCATTAAATTTAATTTATGTATTTTTTATGTTAAAAATTAAAATTTTCAACAAAATTACGGGATGTCATGACTTCCTGTAATCAGTTTATGTTGTGACATGTGGAAAAGCAGGAAAATCGAAACAGAAGACAAGGACGTGATCTAGGATGTACATACATGGTGGAAAATCTATCTGGCATCGAATTTGGAGCTCCTGAGTTTATGGTCAACGATGGTCAAATCCAGCCTATCCAGCAGAAAAATCAGAAATCATAATGAATGTACTTGATATCTTGCTTAAGATTAGGAACTCTAAACTGATTCGAACTGTTTTGGGATCAGTTAGGATTAGGGAGGAATGAAAATAGCCTTTCTGGTTGTAAATTTTAATAAATAGGAGGATGAAAGCATGTAATGGGATGGATTGATTATCATTGAAGAAGAGGAATGCTAGTGAAGAACAGACTTAAGACTGTAAGCGTGTTTCCAGAACTCTATTTTTGATGTAATTCATTCTTAGTACTTAATCAAAGACAGACTTTCGTCAATCATGGTGTTTATGAGTTAACGTTCTTATCACTTGAAGTTTTTTTAAAGTGTGTCTTCAAAACGTGGAAGGGCCCCTACGTGAGGATTGGTACACTTTCTTTTCTGTTTCATACAATTTAGTATTCAGATCTGAATAGAATTTTATTTCATTTCATTGTTTGTGAGTTTATCAATTCAATTAGAAGTTTGTGTGATTGTTATTTTATGATTCATAGTAGTAGCTTGAAAGTTCAATTGAAAAATTATTGAATAATTCCTTGTAAAAGGTTTAATTGAGCATTGAATTTCAAAACATTCCTATGAACTCTGTTTTCATGAATTTAGTTTTAGTATGTTTAGTGTGTTATTTTGAAAGAGTTTTTGTGAATTATATCTTTGTAAGAGGACTGAAAACTCAGACTAATAACACTCTGTTTTTGGATCAGTAGATTAAATTAGATAACATAAGCATTTAAAAGTGTGAAAGGAACTAAATTTCAAGCTCTTGTAAGAGAGTGTTAGAGCTTGTCACAGTAAGCATTTATTTAGAAAAATAGAATAGATCGTTTTAGGTCTCTAAATATTAGATGTGCCTCTAAGATTACCTACATTGGTCGACATTAAATTGAGTCTAATCTAGAATCCTAGATTGGTCTTTACAGTTGTTCTCAACCTCAGTGATCTCGAGTACTCTAACCTCAGTACAACCATCTCCTCCACCTGAACAACATCATGTTGACTCTGAGGTGGACCTCTCCCCTTCTTTGCCTATTTCTTCATTCTCCTCTTCTACTTCACCTGGTGAAATTCTGGATTCTAGTAACGAGGTGGCTAAGAAGAAGAAGAAGATGAAAAAAAAGAATAAGTAAGATAAGGGAGAGGTCCGACCATCCAACCTTCCATGGAAAGTCAAATTCCCTTGCATGTTGTGCAAAGGTGACCACCTTCTTTAAGACTGCCCTGGCATTCCCAAGGTACTTGAAGTATGGTCCGACGGTCGTTTGCCATTGCCTTTGGCTTCTGGAAGTCATAATGGTGGCACAACTTCGACTAGTAATGATAAGACTCATAAAAAACAAGGTAAGATTACAAATCCCTGTAAGTTGTGTGAAGGGCATCATCCCATTCACCTTTTTCTGTACATGGATGAAGCCACGAGAGTTTTGGAAACCCTACTATTTCTACACCCTGCCTTCCGGTTGGTTATCAGAAGCTTTCTTTGAGTCCTCTGCTGGTTGATTTCACGATCAGTAAAGATTCATCCTTGGTCGATCTCGTTCCCTTGGAAATTCAAATTCATGAATCTATTCCCAACCAACCATTGGTCATGGAATCAGTCGATCTGATCCTTCCTATGGTTCACTGGGTCTATTTCGTCGAGATTGGATCAAATCCCCCTCACGTTCTTCTTGTTTCTTCAAATTCCTTGAACTTGGAGAAAGATCCTCCTGTCCCTGTCACTCAAGAATTTTCTCTTCCTACTCCCATGTCTGTGGTCCTGGAGGATGCTCTTCTTGCTCCGATAATACCAGGGGATGAAAATATTATTTCTATGGTAGACCGTCCAAGTAATTTGGTTGCTTCCTTTGATTGGAGTCGATTTTTAGGATATCGTCTTCCTTCTTATGTGTGTAATGTTCATTTTTCAGAAACATTGTCAATCGACAAGAAAATCTATTCCAGAGATAGAATGAAGGGGCATTTACTAGATTTGTCACCTTCATAAAGAAGGATGAGCTCCAGAGGCTTCCTGGCCCACTATCAGACTCTGTCTATAGAGTGTTGTCAAGGGATAATATTCCCAAAAGGGAATACAACAAGATTGGGAATCTCTCAAGATAACGCAAAAATGCAGCTAAAACAATATAAAGACATAAACTAGTAATAGTAGTGAATAAACATTATGCCCAAATGTATGAAAACCCTTGAGCCATTTTATTATGAAATAACAGCATAAAAATGGTACAATGACCATCAAAGAAATAAGGCAAGAAGCCTCCCATGAAAACATATGCCAAAATACAAAATGCTGCTCCATAGCAGAATGCCCATGAATAGGAACTGCGTAGTCATAGAAGGGAGACTGCCATACTGAGTGAAAAACATCATGGATCTGCATATACATGGCTCATACATCATTAGGAGAGCTGATCTCATCTCCCAATCACTTCCTCAAGTCAATCCTAGAAGGATTGGCTGAAATATGAAAAACTGCAAAATGCCGGAGTTGCTGGGTAGCTGCAGCAACTCAATACATGGAATGGAATGGAGAAGGCTGAATGGCTGAAGTTGATGAAGATCCCTTCTCCTTCATAAATCTGAAGTGCAAGGCTATGTTAGGGTCCCATGATTTGGCTGATTGGCAAGCCAAATGACAATGTAACATCAAACCAATCTTTGGAGCCCAAGGACCTAGCCGTCCTGGACTCAAAGAGGGTTCTCTCTATTTGTGTAAGGGATATCTGTGTGTTTGCTTTTTGTGTTTCTGATTTTAGGCTAGTTATGAAGTAGGTTTTTGGTTTTTCTTTTAGGTTTGTGAGGGATGAACTGATCAAAGACTAAGATAGATAAAATATTGTCAGATTAACTGGGCTATGGGGTCGAAAAGGTCAAGAAAGCTTTCAGATGGTGATACAAGGTTGTTGAAGGGCCGATTTGAGCGAGGTAAAATGGATCTTTAGGTAAAATGGAGTGGGATGGACACTAAATTTGTGAAGAACAAAGGATTTCAAACAAAAATAGTTCAATAGCTGACATAAACATGGTAGGGCTAACCATTAGTCATGAGAAATGTAACTATAAAATGATCAATGCATAGAAATAAACATTCAAGCCATGCATAGAGATATATGACTCTCTAACTTTAGGAAATGGAAATCAAACTTTGGGGAAATACATTTAAGACAAACAAACAACTCAAATCACTTAGAGGAAACACCTAAGCATAGTATTTCAAGCTATTGAGCACTTTGAAGCAAGATTGCATAGTTTTAGGCAAAGGGCAAGATCAGTACAAGACCTCCGTGGTTCAAAAAATGACAATCAAACAATCAAAGAAAGGTTTCAGAGGTGGAGCTATGACTAGCCATGAGTAAGCAGGGTATACCGTGAATCATACTTAGCATGCATAAAACCATAAATGAAACAATCAAACAATTTCTTCAATTATCAAAGAGCAATCAAGGATTCTTTGATATGACTAAGAAGGAAGAAAACATAGAAACTATAAAGAAACATGAAATTTGAGGTGCCTCCAAGGGCATGTCTCAAATCTATTCTCTATTGTCTTATATCAAGCAAGAACATGGAATTATTAATGAAAACTAAGAAGCATAACAGAGAGGGACACTATACCATTTTACCAAGTCAAGGAATCCAACAACAAACCTCCTTCATCATCCAAAAACATTCAAGAAACTATCCAATGCATGAGACAAGTGTTTCTTCCAAGATTTTATAACCATATATTGCTTCTATTCATCAAGTTCAGCCTTGTTTACAATGAATTCTCTTGGAATATATAGGCCAAGATGAGAGAAAACCTCCCAGTGCAACTTGCAATCTCATTGGCCCATCAAAAATATCTGATTTTGTCTTTGAGGCTTTGCAAAGCCCAAGGCACAAAATATCTAATAAAATATCTCAAAAATGCTAAAAAAGGAAAATATATTGACTTTTCATAACTAATCATGCCCAAAAATACGTAAACACATATGAGGAAAAGTCACTTTAGAAAAGTACATTTTTCACAAAAATACTTAAGAAATATATTAGCAGAAAGTCCTCTGTCTTGTCGGAAACTTTTGGAAGCCTTCCCGATGTCAAAACGAGGCCCGTGATGGCTCGTTAGAAAGCTATGAATGTATATTTTCTGAAAATTCTTATTTATTCCCAAAATTATCACTATAAGTCTATAAAAAACTGACCTGTGTGTAAAAACCCAAAAAATAGACTTTGCTGATAAATGGGGCAGAGTATGGAAAAAGAGAGTGTTTTTCGCCATTTTGGGGGAGAAAATCATCTTCAATTGATCTAAAAATCGCTGAGTATATGCCCCTAAAATTATGGCATCCAATGATACCATTTTCATCCCTTGAGGATGCCCCAAATATAAATGGCGATGCCCATGATTTTTAGCCAAAATCCCAAAAATGACAAAAAACCAAAATTGGTTCAATTTCGCCCAAATTTGGCGAGCATGACCCTCAAGGGATTTCAGAAACATGCTGAGAAGTTGAGGCAAAAATTTGGAGCTTTGAGGTGTCTTTCTTCATTTTTGGTGCCGGGTGCCTCCTTTGAGCTTCCTTGAGTTTTTCCTGTGTGGCCTTCAATTTCTGCCGGGCGAACTGATTGAGCTTCTTATAGTGCCCTGTCATCCTTCTTTGAAGGTCCAAATATCTATTGGCATTTTCCAACTTCTTCTCCAAGTGATCATTCACCCTCTCAAGCCATGCCTCTCGATTGTTTTCTATCTCTTGGGTGAGAAAAGTAGTGAGAGGAATAGATTGGAGAAGGGCAGCTTCTTCCTCCTTTTGATTCTCAAGGGCTCTTTTGAGTCCCATGGTTCTTGGCCTCTTTCTCCTGGGTTGATCTTCATCTTCACAATCATTGAACTCACCCATGATTTCTTCCAATTTAACTTGCGCTTTGGAGGCCTCTTTTTTATATTTGATGGCCCGTGTCTCATATACCACCATGTGGACACTCATCTGTTTATTTTGTGTTTGCAAAAAGTGATTGAAGTTTCTAGCCCTCTCTAGATCTGCCCTCAAAGCATCAATTTGTTTTTCTCTATTGATCAAGAGAGTCTCTAGGATTCGGGCCTCATTGTCACTATCATCACTTTGGATTTGAATGATGTCAAAGTCACTCTCCTTTTCATGGTTGCTTTCTTCTTTCTCCTTTCCCTTGCTTTGGGTGGCCTTCTTGGTCTTCCTCCTCTTGGGTAATCGACAATGGGCTGCTTGGGAAATTTTCCCTTGCTTCGGAGGGCCCTAGTAACATTTGGAGTTATAGTTTTAGGCACCCTTTTCCTTGATGTCCAGGGCTTGGCCACTTTTGGAGAAGAAAGCATGGCCCCTTGCCTAGGAGAGGTAGCTAGCACATGCTCTATTGGCTCTTTGCCCTTGTTACTTTCCTTATCATCCTTGCCACTGTTTTGAGTTTCTTCATGAATGCTTTGACTGTCTTCTTGCATGTATTTTTGAGGGCTGCCCTCTTTACTCTTGTCTTTGTTGTCTCTAGGACTTTAAGGCTCTGTCTCTTCAAAGTTTTGGGCTTCATCCTCATCTTTTTTGTTGCTGTGAGGGCTACCAATATCTTCATCAAAATGTTCAATTTCCTCATCATTTCCCTCCTTACTATTTTGATTTTTTTCATGGCACTGCTCTTCATCACTGTGATGCATATTATCACTATGATGCTCTTCACTGTGCTGACTTTCCTCACTGTGATGCTCTTCACTGTGCTCTTTTTCACTTTGCTGCCCTTCTTCATCATCATGTTGCTGTTTTTCATCATCATGCTCTTCTTCCCCTTGCTGCCCTTCTTCATCATGCTATTGTTCATCATAATGTTGTTGTTGTTCATCTTCATTATGCTCTTCTTCCACATCATGCTCTTCTTCTTGTTCAATCATGGGAAATTTGAGCTTCTTTGGAATGGGTTTACTTGAATAAGGCGAAGGATGGTGAGTGGAAGGTGAAGGAGATGCATGGAATGAAGGAGCAGTGGCGAAATCTGGATGTGCAATGAAAGTGTCCCAAGATATTCCCTTCTTCTCAAGCTGATGAAGAATGACAACCTTGATGAGGGAATGATGGAAAAGGCAAGCTGACTGCTGAGAAGGAGGTTTTTTCTGAATAGTGGAGGCCATTTTTTCAATACTTCCATGGAGGAAGAAGGGGAGATTTAAAAATTTGGCTCTTGTGAAATGCATGAGCAATCGGACATGGTAGGCATAGACCTGGGAAAACCTTCCCTCGCAAGTGAAGTATTTCATGATTATCTTCATGAGGGGAGCATAACTAGTCAACAAATATGAGAAAGGAAAGATGGATGGACATGTATCCTGATGCTCAGGCTTTAAGAAGGGTTTGTACTGTTCTGAGTCTAGGTGGCTCTGTTTAAACCACTTCTCTCAGACATAAGGGATTTTGGTGGCCTTGGAAATGGATCTAGGAGAAAAATTGAAATCCAAGCCTACCAACTGAAAGAGTTTCCCTTGAAATCTCAAAGCACAAAGATGTGTCAAGGGGAGATAGCTTTTCACCTCCTGCACCCTTTGAAAAAACTCTAGACATCCAACCTCATGAAAGTTAAACAGGACTGATGGATGAGCATTTACCTCTTCAGCTGAAATAGGTTCAAACTTCTTGTGAAGGCCACTTCTACTGTCTTGCCTAGGAGGCATTTTTGTTTTGGATACTCTTTTCTGACTGACAAAAACAAGTTGTCTCAAATGGTCCTTCAAATGGTTTCTTAACAACACCCTTGCCCTCCTTACAAGTCACTGTTTAATCCTCTTTGATGCCAATCAACAAGTGTTTGTCAAATGAAAAGAAAACAGTCAATTTATTACTGTGCTTGGGCAAAGGTCTTGAAAGGTGTGTTGGTGGTCTCTTGGTGAAGAAGGGACTCTTGTGTTTTGAAAAAAAACAAACACCCTTCCCTCAAATAATGTTTCTTTTGTTTATTCAGTGTTTCTTTTACAAAAGTAGACAAAACACCCTCAGCTGATTTGAAAGGCCTTTCACACACTTTGCTTTTGGAACTATAGAAGCTGCACAATGTTCACTATTTCACCATACAGAGAGGACTTTAAAATGAAAAATATTTCAAATTATGATCACTGTTTTCCCCTTGGAAATTCAAACAGAGTGTGCTCTTGTTTTAACACTATTAGGACACTCTTCAAATTGATTTGAGACCTCTACAACTGTGTATGTTTATCTAGTAATTAGTGTATGGTTTATCATTGTTCTTGAAGGTAGTTAAGGCCCTTTAAGACTGATGAAAACACCCACCTATCACTGTAATAATCCTTGGCATTCATAGCAACAAACTCTTTATTTTTTTTACAAAAAACTCCACTCTCTAATCAATGCTTTTTCTGGTGCTTTTTAAATGACCAACTGCCCTCAAAATGACTGTTAAGACACTGTCCAGATTGATTTTAGACCCCCTAAGCACAAGAAAACTTTTCTCCAGTTTTGACAAAACTCTGTCTCATATACCACTATCTATCTCATAATTTTTTGGATGATGAAGTGCTTTCAAAGGCACTATTTCTCCTTATAGAAAAAAACCCCTTCAAAATTCAAATTTTAGCATGAGGTGATGAAAAAAACCTTAAAAACGCTTGAGGGCCTTGTTTGATTGGTTGGAGCAGCTCCACAGAGTTTTTTTAAGGCATTTGGGTGAGCAGCACATTCACAAAGAAGAGCGGCGCGCAGTCGGGTCGGCCTCGGGCGGTGTGTGAACGACGCTACAGGCACACCGCGTGCCGCTACAGGCGCGCTGCGCAGTAATGTAAAAGTTTGTAATTTTGCTCACAAGTGCGCCGTTATAGGTGCGTCGCGCAGTAATGTAAATGCTTTGTAATTTTTCTCACAAGCGCGCCACACACTTTTCCAGGTGTGTCGTGCAGGCTTGAGGCCTTGAAAAAAACTTGAAATTTGCTCGAAGTCTCTTGCTGCTCCAATGAACAGCTTAGGGGAACGTTGTATGCATTTTGAATTTGCACAATGGGACTTTGCCAATGGCTTCTCCACCTTTTAAAGTCGAAAAAGTCAACAACCTTTTGAAATTACTTTGTGATGGTTTTGGATGCCTTTCGAAAAGGCTTTTCGGTCATAACAAAAAATAAAGCAAATGTATTTTAAAACATAACAAAGACTCATATTCGACCAAGATTTAACTGCTATGGATGCTAGTTTTGAATGACCATAGTCATGGCTCTTGTTGAAATAAAAAGTCCCCTTTAAGAAACAAAAACCCCTTTCATTGCCTTTTGACTGTTTCTTCATTTAGAAAATAACCCTGCCACCTTTGTTTATTTCTGACCTTTAGATGAGAACTGTTTAAGATTCATAATCCAAGGTTTTTGATGTATCCTTTGACATATCTTGGAAGGATATGATTCACATTTCTAAAAATTACTTTGACAATTTTTGCTCTCCTGGTGTTTTGATGATAATTATGCCCACTGTGAAGTTGATCAAACTGTCAAGTGATCTTTGAGATTTTCTTTTGACTGTGGGTGAAGAACCTCATTTGTACTCCCCAGATTTTACCTATATCTATTCATCAAGAAAAAAAGGCCTTTAGAGATCCTCAATGCAATCATATGTAACAACAAGGCATTTTCACATGTTTCATAAAAGGTCTTTGACTGTGATAGTGATATGGCTTGATTCTTTGAATATTGTCTTGAATTTGAATCATGGTGTCATACCCTTTCTTCACACATACTGTCTCTGTGTTGTTTATTTGCAAAGTTTCCCTTCAGAAGCAAGGTTTAGACTACCTTATTTGTCATTTTGATGAGGTTGTTGTAAGCTTGGGCATTCTAGCCTTTTTTTACTCTCCAGAGGAGGCTTTTGCAGACATGACAAACAAAGCTTCTTAACTCATCATAGTACCAATGCTTGTCCTATGTTTAACACCATTCTCTACTAATGATCATTTAATTGTTTCCCACTACATTTAATTTGTCTTCCAAATAGTGAAACCATATAAGAAACCTTTGAAACACCACTGCTGTGTTAGTGGTTTCATCCATTGGGGAAAAAGGTGTAAACAGGCTTTTAGGCAATTTGCAGCATCGTTAGCCTTGTGCCCTTTGAATGAGGCCACACCTCTGTTCCTGAACCTCTGCTTGTTAAATGAAGGAGGCCTTAACAAATGAATTAACCATCTGCTCATGCTTGGAGGAGGTTTTACACAGTCACCCAACCATCTGCTCATGTTTGGAGGAGGTTTTACACAGTGATGCTATTTCATCTCTCTTCAAACTGTGTCATCTTTCCTTTTAATTCCAATATCTGCTTGGTATATCATAGTAAGTAATAAAAGTGAAAAATGGATAATATGCTATGAGAGGGATTCTATGAGATATGTATTCTATTGTTAAAATACTCTTATGCATCTTTAGAAACCAGAAGCAATCCTGTCCTGTGTTTGCAGAGTATTACTTGCTAGTCATAGGTCACTAGCCTTTTGACTGTGTTTGCAGGAGTTCATTGAATTACCTCTCTGAATAGTAATTGCATCCCAGGCTCAAAACCACATGAGAAGCAGTTGTCTTCTCATTTTAATTTTAATAATTTCTTCTAGAACACTAGTACACTCCTTCTTTTGAAAAAGACATTGAAACAGTATAGATCAACACAACATCAGTTTGGCTTTTGAAACGTGCACTGCTGAGACACCAAGACTTGTTAGTGGCGTGACCTAAGGGTGTATCAAGCTTTATTTGTAGAATAGGAAGGTCAGCTATGAATGGTTGTTTTTAGACAGAGGTTCTTTTGGCTTAGGGTAGTTTGCCAAGGGAAGTCGCCTAAAGCGCCACTAGCTAACTTAGGGGAGATTTTTGACAGATTTGTAGTATTCTCTTTGGTATGATCAGATCTGAAGATGAGATATGACCAGAGGTAGGGTAGCTGAAATTCTTATCAATCAGTTGGTTAATGAATGAGCTGGGGATGGGGGTGAATGACAACATATGACCTTAGCTTATGATAGCTGAGACTAGATAGGGCTTGAAAATTAGGTTTTTCTCATCATAGGCTGATTGAAAAGGTAGGAGGGAAAAATGTTTATGGGTGTTTTCTAGCTGACAGATTTGACAAATTTGAGATCAGCTGCTAGAAAACTTGGCTTTAAAAACTAGTCATCATCAACAGGTGAAAAATATTTATGACTAACTGTGGCTCCATTTGGGGAGGGCAGCTCCTTTTCAAGAGGTGTCAAGAATTTCAGATCTCGGTTCTTTGAAGGCTAGTGCCTTTATCCATTGGCCCAAATTTCTTTCTTCCTTGATGCTATTTCTGAAAATTGACAGCATGATTAGCATCAAAGTCATTTCTACCTACCCCACTATATTTCCTAACATTTTTTCTTCTTTTGGGTGCATTTGGACTAGTAACCCTCTGACATAATATTTTTGAAAAATGACACTATCTAATTCTACACTTATATCTGCCTGGAGTTCAGATTAAGTTGATGAACTCCTTTGTTTCTCTACCTATGCTGGATCGACTGTCAATGTTAAGTTGTTTGACAGGATTTTATTCTCTAATATAGAATATGAAATTGAAAAATGACCAAATCAGGATTAGACAGTTTGATTTGTCATGTACTTGTGGCATGAAAGATACGCTGCACACAAATATTATTTTTCATAAAATGAAATCTAGAAAATCAGGGCTAGGATACATAGTTCGTTTTTCATCCCTGGTTTCCTCTTTGGTTTTGTTTTGAGCATGTGGAACCAATATCTTTTCCTAATCTAATTTTGATAAGTCAAGCTTAACAATGTTGACTATCTTTCCTCTCACTAACTTATCAGCAAATAAATCTAAAACATGTTCAGTTATGATTAGGCTAGATAACTGAACAAGACATTTTGAGCACTAGTAGCAGCATTTAGACTTGCGTGCTTTCAGAATGACTATTTTTTGAACATGGGGCTTTCTTTCTATTTTTCAAACCGCCCTCTTTTTATATTTTTCTATTGTTTTTGAATTTTTTGTTTTTGATTTATTTTTCAAACAATGGTATATACAATGATTGAAAATGTTTTAACTCAGAAATCTTGGAAATGGTGAAACTTAAGCATCTTATCTTCATAAGGATCTCCTACCACTCTTGGTCCACTCAGCTCTTGAAAAGAAAAATTTGGAAAATTTTCTCTTTCAAGCATGACATAAGTATTCATGCATGAATCTCTAAGCAACCCTGTATCTTCCCGCTGTACCTCTTTATACCTCTGATTCCCACTCCTTCTTTTGTTGTACATCTTTTTCAAATAATGCAGATATTCTTTGTAATTTTTGAAGTATATGATGACATCATCAAGGTACATCAAAATGCAGAAATTCAGAACGGGAAACATGGCTTTCAGGAGCATGTTTTTGGTGTCCGGTGGTTTTGCAATTCTGGGTTTGAGGATGGAACTACTTCCAGGATACTTGAAAAATTCTTCGAGTTGTTTCCTTTGCAAAGGAATTATTTGGCGATACCCTAAAACATCATCTTGCAAAGACACATGATTAAAACCACTTATCATTGGTATATCATGGTCTTGGGCAGGAAGGATAAAATTTCTGTCACAAGGGTGTGTATTAGTATTTCTAAAATCAAAACAGATCCTATGACCAGCTGTTTTATCTTTGACTACTATTGTTTGGTCAAGACTTTTGTATTTTCTTTTATCGAAGTTGTTTCTTGGAGTGATGGCAGTGGCATATTGTTTCTCATTGTTTTCTCTATATGACGTAGTATTTTGAACAAGATTTCAAATTCTAGCAGTTCTAAGTCTTTGGTGGAGTGGCAGAATGCTAGCTAGTTCAAACAACTCAGGTATATTTGGACTGCAGTCATCATATCCTTTCATAATAAGTTTTTTAGACATTTTTCCTGGATTTGGAGCTGTTATGGCTACATTCAAAGTTTCATTTGAAGGGGTAGAGTTATGTGATGGTAAATCCTTAAGGTATGGTAAGAACATTAAGCTTCCCTACCCCTGATTTCCAAATAGGTTTGTGATATGCAAGTCCTCTAGTGCCTCTGTTCTGAAAAAGTCTCTTGATGTCACTGTTGATGTTTGCCTATGGTTTGAGCAATTTGCTTGATGGTACCTAATGTTTGCGCTTCTTGTTCTATTTTTGTTTCAAGAGGAACGAACTCTCTTTCCTCAAGGCATAATTGCTCATGGTAATGATAATTTTGAGTGTCTAGTTCATCATAGAGAACTTGGGGTAGCTGATGTGGTGGGTCTAAGTTTGTTTCAAATCCTCTTGACTGTTCTTCAATGTCCTCATCAGTGTGTAAAATGAAAGAGTTCATATCAGAATGCAAGGAGTACATCGGGATGTTATCTGGTCTTTCTTGGCTGCTGACCATATATTTCATGTGTGATTCTCGATGGAGTATTCTAGTTTGGTTAAAAACAGGAATAGTGGCGTAGGACATATCAAGTTGAATATTTCCCTGAAGCTTGGCTCCCCAAGATCTGGATAAAAGCATTCCGTACTTGGGGGGGATGTCTGCTACCACTATGTCCATGATCAGGTGTTTTGCAGGTATTTGGGCCAAACTGAAACAAAGATCTTTGATTAAGCCTAGACACTTGACTCTACTTGAATCAAATGAATATAAGTCTTTATAAGGTTTTGTTATCTCTAGGCCTAATCTTTCCATCACAACCTTTGGCATGAGATTATGCGAGGCCCCAGAGTCTAGCATGGCATTGTGTAGGATTTGGTCATGTATATTCAGACTGATGTAAAAGGGAAGAGTGGTTCCTTCTTGGAATTTCCCTTTTATTTTTGGACCAAACAATACTTTAGGGGTGTCATCAACTAGATTTAGGGTGTTTGCATCATTTCCTATATTCAGGACCTTTAGCACTTGGGATTTGTAAGAGCTTTGGGCGATAAGTTTAGTGAGAGGCATGGTGATCTTTATTTTGGCGATTTCTCCTTCAAAACTAAAGGGTGCTTGTAGTTTAGATAGGTTTGCTTTTGTTTTTTCAGCCATGACTTTCTCTATGTTCTTAATTTGCTGACTTTGGTTCGGGATTTTGTTCAAAATAACCATCTCGGGAATCTTGGAAGAGGTACTAGGAAGATCTGGGCCAAGGCTTGTCTGAATAACTTTATCTTTGTTTTGGTCAGTTTTCTTGACCATGATTTTGTTGCTATCCATTGCTCTTTTAAGGATGGTATCAGGGGTTTTAGCAATGTCTGAGCTACCTTTCTTGGAGTTGTCTTGGTTTTTTCTACTTCTAAGATCATACTGCCCGTGAGCTTCTATTATGGCATTATGAAAATCTATAGCAAGATCTTCGGGATCTTCATAGTTGGTTTCATTTTGATTCGGAGAGAAGAAATCTTGTTCTTCTTCTGTGAGGTAAACCTCACTCTCGTTATCAGAACCTATTAGGTTCAAATGACTTTCATCAATGGGTTCTGTATCCCTCTCATCCTCATCAACATAATTTTCATTAAAGGGTGGCCTAATTTGTTGGTCAGTTTCCCTTGGTTTGTTTTGAGGTTGTTCTCTCCTAAAGTTTTGGTTCTAGTTTCTGTTTGGAGGGTTTGGCTGGTTGTCCCTAAGAGGTGTCTTTTCACTTATATTTTCCCACATTTTCGCCATGGATCTAACCAAGTCATCTATTCTAGGATCTAAGGAAGGGGCTGAAGGGGAGACCTCATCCCGGTATGTGACTTTCCTTTCTGATCTGGTCCTAGCTCTCTTTTCTGCTAAGTTGGCTTCTGCATTTATGGCCACTTTTTGCATTTCCTCTAAGGTTGGGGGGTCCTTGTCTCTTAGTTGATAAGTCATGTCTGGGTCGAAACCTTCGAGGAACTTTGCTAAGGCTAAGCCAAGTGGAGGTTTGAAGTGAGGCAGGAGGGTGTTATAAACATTGTTGAACCTAGTGCAGTATTCCTAGACACTTTCCCCATTTTCCCTTTTTAGATTGTTATATTCCGACAGGATTTAAATGGGGTTCTTTCTAATTTCCCACTTATTTATGAAGGTTTGGTAGAGTTCTGGGAGATCGTGTATGCTGTTTGGAGTTAAGCTCTTAAACCATTTTTTGGGTTCTCCGCCCAGGCTTTGGGCGAACATCCTCATTCTTATAGCCTCACCTTCTATTTCCATGTACTCAAAGGCATCGCTAAATCTATCTACATGTTGTTGAGTGGTATTAGCCTCAACTCTGGTAAAGTGCGGGATTTTGGATTGATAGTCATTTTGTAAAGGAGCCAAAGGGTGTGGCAACACCAAGGGTGCATACCAAGCTGCCATAGCGGGAGCTAATGGATGATTTACAATATAAGGGCTTGTAGGATGAGCTGAGGTGATTTGAACAGTAGTGGTTTGGATGGGTGTGGCGGATGTACTTGGGCTAGTGATCTGATTTTGAGCAGATCTGGGGTGGTAGGAGCCAAAGTGATGGAGAAGCTGAAAGTCGGGAGGTGTAGTAGGTGAGGCTTCTCTACTAGGACTCTATGGTAGATCTAGGGGCTCAAGATCGTCAAATTTTACCTTACTTTGTGACTTGCTTCTAAAAAGGGTTTTTGCTGATTTTAAGTCAAATGGGGAATTCTGAAAGGATGTGAGATGGTTAGGTACTGATCTTGCTTTACGGATAGACCTATCGGTAGCTAAGTTGCCAGTTTCAAAAGCTTTCCATAGAATCTTCTTTGGGTAATCTACTATAATAGGGGGATTTGGGTCCGGATGAGATCTGGTATAGATTCTTTGTGAAGCCAGATTTCAAATTTAGAGTTTAGAGAGGATGGTATTTGTGATTGTTTTGGATGAATGGCCTCTTTAGGGGTTTTGCTAATGTGAAGGATGGTCAAAACAAAAATGAGGGCTAGTTGAGTCGCCAGGTGGATTTCTTTGAGAACTATGGTCCACCACCAAAAACTATCAAAGATGCTTTCGGGAAAAAATTTTCTAGCAAACTTTGAGGTGAAGATTGCAAAGAAGGGTCATTACTTGGTTTCAACAGTTTGCTAGGTTGTCTAGACAAGCTAATGGTTCTATTTGCAAGTTTATTTCTATTTATCTCCTATGTTTAGGTGAAGTTTTATGAATGGCTAAGTTATACTTAGTTTTTCACTGATCATAGAGTTTGCACCATGAGTTTTAAGTTTTGGAAAGGATGAGTCAACAGAAAGGTATGGTTTATGAATTTTTTGGTTTTTATGGAGTTTTTAGGCCTACTAGAGGCTAGTGGAGTCGTCAGGTGGAACTTGTTTGTTTTTGTAGAGATGTAGCTATGGTCCACCACCAATAACTAGGGAAAAAAGCCAATTTGGGGATGTTTTGGGGTTTTTTGAGTTTTTATGTGCAGCCTATGGTTTATTAGAGTGTTCTAAACCTGATTCATCACTTTGATAGGGTGGTGTAAACAAAAAGAGTTTACTCTAAATGATTCTATGGACTGCTTGTCTGTTTAAATTTTGAAAGACTAATGA